>CM062815.1:753913221-754193336 GCA_031772625.1 Pinus tabuliformis | reverse complement strand
TGGATCAAACAAAAGTTGAGTGGCCATCACGTTGGATGACATGGAATGCATAAATCGAGCACTCTTCTAGATCCAAAAGTCACAATTATTTTTGGATACAAAGTTTTTAAACTACTGGATATGTTTTGGGGAATGAAGATTGAAATTAATTCAAGGTAGTCATCTATTATGATCGATCGAATCAACCACATGAAAAACACTAATCATTAAAACAAGAGCACATGATGTGATTTTGAATTCAAAACATTGCTTAGTATTTCAAGAGTTCTTCATGTAGAGTCCATAGAGATTATATATTGACTGATTTTTCAAAGAAAAATCAAGAATGAGATGAAAATTTAAAGGTTTCTAGAGGAAAAATTGGGAATGTTAAAATCTAGCTACAACAAAGCTAAGGAGAACACCCTAGAACCCTTGTTAGGAGAACACCTTAGAAAAGAAAGGGTCAAACCTATAGACATAAAAAACAAGAATTTGTTAAAAGAAACTCATTTGAGTGGTTCTATGGTGAATAAAAAAATAGAGGTAAGCTTTACCTATGTAGAAGACCCCTGAGCCATCAAAACATTGAAACCCTGCTCAAATATAACTAATTCTTAGAGCATGGAATGTGGAAGGTAATTTGGGAAACAAAATTATTAAACATCAATAAGAGTTGAAGGCATAATTGATTACTTGTGCAATGATTTTTTGAGCCAAAAAATTAAGAAGGAAACCCTCTTGGTAGTGATATTCTCTTAAAACCCTAGAGGATTTGATTGGAAATCACTTAGAAAGGAAGACCCTAGAGGATTTGACTAGAAATCACTCAGGAATGAAGAGAGAAATAACTTAACAAAAAGAGTCTGCATTGCTCTCAAATAAAGGGAGTGGATCTTTATCTCTACAAGATGGTGGCTTCGCTACTACTTCTGGAACTGAATTTGTTTTAGCTGGCTCAGATGCTCCCTTGATTAATTCAATAAGTGTTATGGAACGTTGCGCTGGTGAATGTTGTATCTTGGGCTCAGATACTCCATTTGGTTACTTAAATAGGCTTATCGAATGGGCTACTTAGATACTTAGCTTTGCTCATCGGTTGCTCATTTAGGTTACTCAATGAGTGAGGGTTTATTAAACAAATGAGATTTGTTGAGGTTACATGATGTAGGTTACACAAACTATGGGCTTTGATCAGGCTCAATGTGGGATAAAACAAAAATAAGGGAGGGAAAGGGTTTCGAATTGTAGAGATGGCATACTCATAGACTAGGGTTGAATTGAAAAATTAATGAGTAAGTTGAATGTTAAGGAGTCAGATGTGGTATCAACGAAGGGAAACATTTCAATCTTCTAACACCTGGTTTGATAATGCATAACACGGACAACAACGACCAGAGAAGAGTTCATCTCAAAAGGAACACCTTATGATATAACAAGAAAAAGCCTTGCTAAATGAACGATTTTGAGGAGAACACCTTAGAAAAGAAAGGGTCGAACCTGTAGACATCCAAAATAAGAATTTGTTAAAAGAAACTCATTTGAGTGGTTCTATGGTGGACAAAAAAATAGAGGTAAGATTTACCTTTGTAAAAGACCTCGGAGCCGTCACAACCCTAAAACCCTACTCAAATATCAACTAATTCTTAGAGCATGGACTATGGAAGGTAAATTGGAATTTCTTTTTAGTAAATATTAGTAACAGTTGAAGGAAGAACTAATTATCTATGTGTTGGATTTATGAGCCAACAAAATATGTGGGAAACCCTCTTGGTAGTGATTTTCTCTTAAAACCATAGAGGAGTCTACTGGAAATCAACCAGAAATGAAGGCCCTAAAGGATTTGACTAGAAATCGCTCAGGAATGAATAGAAAAATAACTTAACAAAAAGAGTCTGCATTTCTCACGAATAATGAGACTATATATTTATCTGGGTGAGATGGTGGCTTTGCTACTACTTCTAGAACCAAATCTATTTTCGTTGGCTCAGATGCTCCCTCGATTTATTCAGTAAGTGTTATCAAACTTTGTGTTAGTGAATGTTCTATCTTGGGCTCAGATACTCCACTTGGGTACTTAAATAAGCTTATCGAATGGGCTACATGGATACTCAACTTTGCTCATGGGCTGCTGATTTAGGTTACTCAATGAGTGAGGGTTTATTACATAATGAGCTTTGATGTTGAGGTTAAAAGATGCAGGTGACACAAACTGTGGGCTTCAATGAGTCTTGATGTGGGATAAACCAAAAATAACGAAAGGAAATGGTTTTAAATTGTAGAGATGATGTACCCATAAACTATGGTCGAAGTGAAAAATTAATGAGCAAGTTAGTCGAGCGGTAAGGAGTTCGTTGTGGGATCAACATAGGGAAACATTTCAATCATCTAACACCTAATCTGACGGTGCATAGTGAGGACATCACGGGCTAGATGAGAGTTCATCTCAAAGGAAACACCTTACGGCGTAACTAATTAGCCTAGATTCCTCTTAACCCTATAGAGAAAATCTCTTTTCACTTTAAAAATAAAGTTTGTATCTCGAGAGATTCGATTCCCCTCTGCACTTGCAGATCCATAGTTAGACGGATCTGGGTAGTTTAATTCACCCCTTTAAATAACCTATATTCCACATGAATACCATAGGTTTTCATTACCATATGTGAGTTCCATGGGTCATTTTTATTTTTATATTATTTTATTTTTATAGGTCATTTTTATTTTGTTACTTTTCTATTTTTGCCTTATTCTGAGAGGAATTAAAATATTTACATTATATTACATGTTTAGGTAGATTTAGAGGATTTTTTCGTCAAGAAAAAATCTAGGTGGGTGCGGTGGAAATCACAATCCCAACCACTTGAGTTAAGAACCATTGGCAAATATGTATGATTTTATTTGTAAGTTCCGTATTGATGAGGATACATCATGGTCATGTCCAAGAATAACACCGAGATAAGATAAAGAATTAAACTAATAACTTAACATCTAAAAATGCACTGTATTAAAAAACTAATTTACATATATTAATATATACTCTACCATAATCATAAAAGTACATCATCTAGAAAATTTCCAATGTGTTAGACCAAAATATTATAAACTTGAGAGTGAACATATACCCAGAAGTCTATATGCATCTATCTCCATAACATATACATGGATGATAATTCATTGATGCAGCGTCTAAATGGTTTGACTGTGCAAGACAACTCTATGCGCAGGATCCCAAGGTTGACCCTCCCCCCTTGGTCAACATTGATACTGAACTCTTCACGGTGCAAGAGGTAGAGATGGCTATCAAGAAGTTGGGTGTTGGAAAATCAAAAGACTTAGCTAAACTCCAAGCATAATATCTAAAGTGGGGCTCAAAGATCCTCGTACCTCACATTACAAAAAAATTCAACAACATCATACAACAGGGGCTCCCCACAGATTGGACAACTAGTCTGCCAATATCTCTTTTCAAGAGCGGTGACATCAATAATCCCTCCAATTATAGGACCATCATGATAAACTCTTTGTTTGCAAAGCTATTTGGAAGCATGCTAGAAAATAAAATTAACAAGTGGGTAGAAGAAAGAGATAAGCGTGCTAAAGGGAAAGCAAGTTATAGATCTAAACATTCCGTAGTTGATCATTGTATAGCTTTAAGGTACATCATTGAAAAATTTTGAGAGAAAAAAGAAGATGTCTTTTGTTGCTTTGTTGATTTGAGAAAAGCATTTGACTTGGTTCCTATGGATAATCTTTGGCACAGAATCGAGGAACTTGGGATTCCTAAACATTTGAGGGAAACTATGCATAGGCTATATGAAGAGGTGAAAGTCAAAATTATAACTTCAACAAACATTTCTGAAAGATTTAGAAGCGATATCGGGGTCACTCCAAGCTTGCCCACTCTCTCCTACCCTTTTTGGTTTATATATCGACAAGCTTGAGGAGTTGTTAAATTCACAAGGGGGTGATGGTATCTATTTGGGAAAATTTGTTATAGGGCTTCTTTCATATGCAAATGACATTATTTTGATTGTTAAATCGGCTCTTGGTTTGCAAGAGCACTTGCTATCCCTCGAGCATTTTTGTAGAAGTGTGGGGATACAAGTTAATATCAGCAAAACGAAAGTAGTGGTTTTCTCTAAGAAAACAAAACATAACCAACATAAGTTCGACTTTGAAGGAAACATTGAAGAAGTTGCGGATTACAAATACCTCGAAATTGATTTCAACAAAAATCTAAGTTCGGAAGATTGTAGAAGAAAAAAAACTTTGGGGGGTTGGAAAGCATTTTATGCTTTTCAAAATAGGTGTAGAAAGACAGAGTTATGAGATGAAAACCACTCAAACTCTTTTTGGGCTTATAGTGATTCGAGTGATTTTCTATCGTTGTGAACTATGGGTTAGCAGTACATCCGACATGCAGTGGAGAAAAATTGAGAAAAAACACAAGCGTTTGATTACAAACCAATTCAAGATTAAAAGTGTAGTTCCTTATGCTATATTGTTAAGTGAAACATGGGTTGCTCCTATTGAAGCAATTGCTATGGTGCGAGTCATAAGGTATTTAAAAATTATTGAGCAAATGGAAGGTGAGAGATGGCCTAAGGTTGTCTTTAATAAAAGTTTGTGCAAAAAAAAAAACAACTTGGATGCAGCGAAATAACAAATGGTTTAGTAAATTAGGTATTTGTTTGAATGGGTGTCCAATAAAAAACAAATAGATAAAAGCGATAAAAGCTTTAGTTATGGATAAGTTTCACAAACATACTTGGGATAAGGAGGTAGGAAGAAAGAAAAAGTACTATATTGAAGTGTTTAATCCCACTCATAGTCATCAACCAAAAGCATACATAAAGGCTAATATCTCTTGGAGAGCCAAAATTCTTATAAGGACTAACTCTCATCAACGAGTTGGAAAAGGCAAAAAGAAGTGTGGGAGTAAAGAGTATGAATGTTTTGCTTTTCTAGAAAAGTGGAAACATAAAAATTCATTTCATTTTAAAATGTGAGGCCTTCAAACACAATAGGGAAAGTGTTATGTAGATATACTCACAACTAACTCTTGAAATAATCTATTTAGCTAGAGATTTGTCAAGAGAAAACATTTATTGTAAAGCTTCATTAAAAATGACCAAATATATTGATCAGATAAAAAACAATCTACCTCACAAACTTTAAAATAATTTATTTCTTTCTTGATCTACCCGTAAAAACCCTGGCCAGCATAAGCGTACCCACCAATTCCGACTATTAACATAACCGTCCACACCAACTTCCTGCAGCGGAGGCGAGTCAACTTCTCTCGCGTGAATGGGCAATTAACGACATATTGAGGCATATTCTTATCATCGCCCACCAAGGAAATTGAATTGAGCCATCCGTTTGGCCGGCCGCCGCCGGGAATCTTATGAAGAAGCCTGTCCGCAGGATCATCAGCAGCAGCACATCAGTAACGCCGACACTAGACATATATTCTTATCATCACGCGCTACCGATGTTAAATTGAACCATCCGTTTGGCTGGCCGCCACTCGGAATCTTCTGTAGAAGCCTGTCCGCAGGATCAACAGCAGCGGCACATCAGTAACGCCGACACTAAGACAGATAGATAACATTCACGTCAATTGAACCTGCTGAACTTATCGTGATGGTAGGTTTTGACGTTATCCAGATTGCAGGTTATGGAATCCAATTGACCTCACTGTTATCCGTTGAATGTTTCAAAATTTTATCAAGATATTTCTGAAATCGGTAATCGATAAGAATGCCCATGCCCATGCCCATGGCCTTCAGGGAGAAGAGTTTCACCTTCAGTGTTTGACACACTTTCCGTATCCCCAGCCTCGTCTCTGGCTCGGTATTGGAGCTCAATAATCCGAGCTTCAATACCTTCTCCATTTCGCTTCCCTCGTATTCATTCCCCAGCTTCGAATGTCCCGGAGAATGCCTCTGTAAACCTTGCGGAAACCTACCTGGCCCAAAATGTTTTCGTCCCTAAACCGTCTCGTCGCGATGCTGAGATCCTTGTAAGTGAATCTATGGGGTCAGAACTCCTTGTCCCATTTTTCGATCTTTCCTTTGGATTCCGCTCTTTTCAAAAACACAGCTACAACCGCCAGCGAGAGGAGAACCACAACGGCTACTGTAACGCCGGCTATTAATCCCGCTAAGACTCGAGAAATTACGGAATGGTCTTCAAAGAAATTGCCCCCTGTGCCCGCTGAAAAGCCAAAAAACATCTTCTCTTTTAGAACGCAGTGCAGATCGATTTTCGCGGATGCGTGCGGCTTCTGCGGTCTGGGTAAGCCGACCAACATTATGCTAACGTTGAGCTTTACTGCCGAAGGCAAGGACTGCCCGTCGATATCTTGCATCTCCCGTCGGTTACCAACTCAAGGACAGGGTGATTGATAGCCGGCGTTATAGTGGCGGCTCTGTTTCTCATCTCATTGGCGGCTGCGGCCGTGTTCCTCAAAGAGCCGAAAACAGAGAATAGTTTGATGTATGGGAGCAGGAGTTTTGGCCCACAGATTTGCTTACAGGGAACTCAACATCGGCACGAGCGGATTCAGGAACGAAAACGTTTTGGGTGAGGCGGGTTTCTACAAGGTTTTGCGCTGCGTTCTCCCTGGCAGCAGCCAAGAAGTCGCAGTAAATGCATAACCAAGGAGTTCACTAGGGGAATGAAGGGGTTCGTGGCAGAGATCTCGACCATGGGGCGTATGCAGCACAGGAATCTGGTACAGCTCCGGGGCTGGTGCAGGAAGCAAAAACGATTATTCATCGTTAGGTTTACTCATATTCCGGAAGTCGACGACCGTTCTGCCGTGGAGTCAAGGATACGCGATACTCAGAGGCGTAGTGGCAGGGCTGGTGTATCTGCACGAGGGATGGGAGAGGAAGGTCATCCGCACATAGACATCAAGTCTAGCAACGTGCTCATGGATTCGGATCTCAACGGGTGGCTCAGAGATTTCGGCCTCGCCCGGCTGTATGGACACAACCAAAACTCGGGGACGACTCGCGCCAGAGCTGACACGGACGGGGAAGGCTACGTCAAGCTCAGGCGTTTCGGAGGTGGCGTGCGGGAGGAAGGCCGTGAACATACCGACGCACGCCAAACCGTTGTTATTGCTACAGTACGCCCATGAGCCTCTGCTAGAGGCGGCAGATCCGAAGCTCGGAAATGAATAATACGTGGGCGAAATGCAGCTGGTGTTGAAACTGGCTTTGTGGTGCTCCAACACCAAAACCAAAGCAAGGCCGTGGATGCTGTGTCAAATACTGGAAACTTTAAGTGAGTGCTTGTTCAGATTCGAATTATCATCCTCTTGAAAACGTGGTGCTTTTTAATCGATTTACTTTCTCGCTTCTGGTTGGTTATTTGAATTGATTGATTTTTCCACTAATGATTATAACAATTTAGAGGCTTTTAATTGAAGAGAATTAAAACCTTTAAAAAGTATAAGGATGGATTTGGTTGGTTTGTAAATTATTTGTGGTTTATTCTTCCTTAAACTTAAATTATAAGAGGGATTATGGTCGGAAATATTAGTAGGGAATAAAACTGTTTCAAGGCACATCTCAGCTCAATCAAAACTCACCTATCTTAAAAGTGAGCAAATTACTTTTTTATCCAGTATTAGGGCTACTCTCAACCTAAACTCTACTTAACTTTATAATTAAAATACAATTAGCTTATATCGTAAAACAAAATATTTATTTATTTATTTATTTATGATGAGTTATAATGTTATCTATATAAATGTTTGTGATATGTTAATGCGTCATAAGGACAACGATTTTAAGGTTAATAGACACATAAATAGAGTATACACATGACTTTTTTATCAACCTAGATTGCGTGGATTTGATTTATCAATTTGGTGTATATTATTTGTCTTAAATATTAAAGTAATGTAAAAATAACTTTGTAAAGTTCATTAAGAGAAAGGAAAACGAAAATTCAGGTTATTTTAATAGTTGAAGGAAAATTGATTTATTAAAATGGTCAGCAAAGTTTTTATTCTTTGATTTATTAAAATGGTTAGCAAAGTTTTTTGTTTTTTGTTTTTAAAGTCAACTATTGTTATTTTATTGACTAAATTTAAAAAAAAAATTCTCTTTCAAATTGTGATTAGAAATTTTATTGAGTAAAATTTGTAAAAGTTTTATTCTCTTTTAAATTGTAATTGAGAATTTTTATTGGGTAAAATTTGCAAAAGTCCGAGGTATATAAAAGATTTCTATCTAGCTAGTTTACTAAATACTTAAAATAATTACATTCCAACTTTTCTAACATGAATATATCTTTATCAACTAATAACATAATAATAAACAAAAGTAATTTCTTTTATCAGGTGCAACTTCTTATGACTATTTTGTCCATAATTTTGCTAAAGTATAGTGCCTGTTGGTTCATTCAAACTTAGAGTATCTTGTGCTGAAGATTCTTTTTTCTCTTGAGATATAGTTTTATGAGCTTATGCTACCTAACTATCTATTGTCCAAGGACTAAGGACTTGATCTGTCAGCAGATTCATGGCCCAAGTCTTTTGGGACTAAGTCTACTTTCAATTGACTTTCAGAGACATGATCTTGTTGTCTTTTTAGAAATTGAGGCCAATGGAGGCAGGGGAGGAACTGTAAGAGATTTATCTTGCAAAACTAATTGATGATACCTAGTGGAACTTATTGGCCAAGTTAAATTTTGTTGTTCATTTTATTAGTTCTTTTCCTTGATTGGATAATGAAGAACTATATGTCCTATATTGAAATAGACCCTACACCACAAGGAGACACACTCATAATCTATTTTTTAAGTCCAAGAAAAATATTTTCCAATCGAATTAATTTTGATGGGGGACCCAAGGTTGAGATCCATTTCCACACATATTTTGGCAAAAGCAGTAGTTCTTCTCAATTTAGTTTCATACGAGACAAAATGGAACTTTCCTAGAGTGGACCCAATGGCTCAATGAGAGGGAAAACCCCCTAAATGTAGTGGTAGATTTTAAAGTTGTACCTAAATAAGAGTAGAGGATAATACTTTGTAAATGGATAGAGGTAGGCTCAAGTTTCAAGCACAAATTCATATTTCCCAAAAACCGTAGACCTTAGTTAAATATTAGATCCATATCTTCAACACTATCGAATTCAACAACAAAAAGATTGCATAAGGGTAGATGAAAACTTCTCTCTTGGTCACCAACAACAAAAGTTTAGCTCTCCAAACTTGAAGATCTACAAGTCACAACCAAAACCTAAAGAAATGATAAACTAAACTACTAGGTCTAAGGAAATTCATTTCCTCATCAACCTCTAAGCCAAAGGGAATGGAAATAGAAGAAAATCCAAGAATTTGAATAAAGGAAGAATGGGTAGAAGATTGTTGAAATGTGATAGTCTTGAAAGAGACAACTCTAGGAGATCCAATGACTAGATCAAAAGTTGATAAATCATGGGGAGACACAAGACCAAATGTAATGATTGAGCTTAAAAGCAAACAAGAGGATGAGGGAGGCAACACAATGGTGGCTAGGGGCAAACCCTAGCCACTATAGACTAGAGAGTGATTTTCATCAGCCATATTGATTAAGTCAATAGTTGTTATCATGTATTAAACCATTAAAGTTGATTTAATGAAATATATTTAACATATTAACTTTTAACTTAAAATAAATCATGAATTAGCATTGTTAGCATGAAGAAAATTATTTTTTCTTTTTCTTTTTGTAAAGGAAATATTTTGTATTTCCTTATATAAAAAATTTACAAGTTATTCTTCTGAAACTTTTTTTCGTCTACTGATGGCAAGACCAGACCAGATTTAGAAATTTAGTTGTTTAAAATTTGCAGAAGATATGGTATTGACAAGAGTTCTTGAAACCAAAATTCCTAGACTATTTATGGAGCCTCCTAGGCCATGTTGAAAACATAAAAACAAAAAAAAAATTAGATTGATTTATCTGAATCAGTGCTTTCAATTGGAATGGGCTTCTTCTTGCTTCCTAGAGAGGAACCTAGATCAAGAGTAATTCCCATGTGTTTTTTAAGATGACCTACCCTTTTGATTCATAGTTGTCATGTCCCGTTGCATATGAGAGTTAGAAGAGTTTCCTCCTTAATCTTGTTTTTGTTAACTAAAAACTCTTCCAAGGAGGAACTTTACGTGTCAATAATTTGTCTACTATGTATATGCACTCATTATAATGACCTCTAGTATGACCTACATTTAGAACCCAATTTTCTATTTCCCCCAACGTGTCAGTATCTATGAGGGTGCATCTCTCCTTAGTATGTCACCCCTCCACCTAAGTAATTTCCTATTTGAACCTAGCCACTAAGATTTTATCTCAAACTTGATCTCAAGTGTTCCCACTTTCATGATAGTAAGTTGCTCCTTGACATGCTTGACCTCTCTGACATGGCATGGTAAGCATCAAACAAGTATTCTAGGCCCAAGGTTAATTAGAGAACTACATTGACTATAAAGTGTCCATAGGAGGGACACTTCAATGCTAAATGGGGTTGTGAAAAATCAAGGCATCTTCCACAAGAGGGTGCCAAAGTCCCTCTTTTTTATTAAAGTTGTTGATTATTCCATGACTATGGGAATGCTCATTTACAATGAAGAACTAATCCAACTCATGATTCCTAAAAGGAGAAACACCACAAGAATTACAATAACAAAACATTTAGAGATGCTCATATGGAAATATTGAACCTATGTTTCCTATCGTTGAGACCACCTTTATGTACCTTCCCTATGAGGCTCAAGATTAATTATAAATACTACGTCTGGAGAAGCAATATTCCTCACAATCTTATCCAAACCATGTGGAAAACCTTGAGAAACATGGAGTAAATCTGAGTCACATGAAGGATAATGGAAACATCATGACCTTGCTTGTTTTTCCTTCTCATATCCATGGAAGTGGAACCAGAAAGTTCAAAAACCTTATTTGGTAACCATTCAGAGTGTTGGAAGGGATTCAACATTATACATTGCATAGTAATAAATACAAAACACTAGAATCTAGAGAGTTGAAGAAGGTTCATTCCAATGTTAATGCATTGTGACCAGTCTCTACACTAAGATAAATGATGAAAATTCATTCTTAGGATAAAATATAAGCATTAACACTCACCACTTAACATTGATTGAATGTTGAATTGATGAGTTGAGGAAAAGTGGTGTGCTCGTATGGAAGTTTGGTACTGTCTTCAATGTAATTTCTATATTATTAAGATTTATCATGCCGATAGCCAGATGCTAGAACAAAAATCTAGCCCATGTTGTGTACATGCCAAATACACAAGCAATTAAAGGAGTGTGTTGTTATGTCCTAGCATGTGGCTTGGTGGGACGATGACAACCCATCCCCCAACTCATGACATCTCGAGCACCCCATGTAGGGAATTTGTGAGATGTTGGGCAAGGGTAAAACACTCCTATTTGAGGGGATATTCAATGAGAGAATGCCAAGGGGTGGAGATAAAAAAGTCTTGAGTTAAGAATCCTTCATTGGAAACGTTATCCACTATTTTGTTCCCTAACCTTGGAATGCTAATGGGAATGATAATAGGATTGCACTGGATATGGGAAGCTACATGATTGAGAAGAATTTGGATTCTCCAATTGCGAGAAAATTTGTTGAGTGAAGTGCCAATAAGAATCTTATTGATAATTTCTATGACTATATATAAGTCCTCTTCCACAAATATTTTGGTATAACCCTAAGCATGAGAATTCCTTATTCCTTATTTTTGACCTTTAGCTTAGTCACATTATTATCGTTGTGTCCCATGGGTCCTAATTATATGCAAAAAAGGATTTCTTGAGTGATCCTTGGAGATTCCACCAAATCCCACTGGACCTCGATTTCCTTTTGAGGCCCCATCGAAATTAATATTGAGGAAATTTGGTGGTGGAAGAGTTCAGGTGGAAGAAACAAGGGGGGAGATAGGGGAGGAAAAAGAGTGAGAAGAGATTTCAGGCTGTAGGTGCTAGTTACTAATAAAGTGGCCTCATCTCTTGAGCTTGCCAATCATGATCTATCTAGGTTAGTGCAACAATAGATTCCTTAACATCATTTTTTATAATAAGCCAAAGAGAATATTGTGGAAGAGAGTTGTTACAAAATATGAAATAGTTTCTTTCTTTCCAGATAGCCTAAAGGAGGAGGATTGGCAATAAGATCCAAATCTTGTTTAGAATGGGATTATGAAAAACTTATGGCCCCCAATTTTCATTGATTTGAGGAATTCTTGAGGGATCATGATTTGTATGTTTCATTCTTATATCCAATGTTTTCTAGACATGACTAGTATAAGAGCATGCATTGAATAAATGTTTCACATTTTAAGAGTCAATCATAGAAAAGTAACATCTATAGGGACTCTTATTTTTTCTATTTTTTATGTTGTTCAAGATTAGTGTTTTTCCTTGGACTAAGAACCATAGGAATATCAATACTCTTTTCCATAATTTCACTTTCTAAATGTTGATCCAAATAGAGGCCTTTGGAACGTCTTTGAACTCTTCTTCTAGAAAGTAGACTTCTCATATGGAGAAGGTGTTAGTTGTCCCATATCCCCATCACAATTTATTTGCTTCAATGTAGGTTGTAGTGAGTGTTTCCTGGAACTTTTGCAATAAATTTGTCTATACTTGCTCACTCGATTTGGGATGCCATTCCATCGAGCTCATCCATTGACATCAAGAAGAGAAGATGTTGGGGTTCACATAGTAATATTTGAATTTACACAAGCCTTGAGTGATCATATTAAGTTGAAGAAATCCTTATAATATTAAAGCATAGGTCATTTTTTCCATGAGTCCTCCCAAACCATAGTGGTTTGCCCATCGCAAATTTCTTAGAAACAATGTTGTTGGATTATGTGCAGGTTTTTTTTCTTCTATGTTCCATATAGATAATCCTTCCTAATTAAGGGGAATTCAACTGAGCTATTTTACTAGGACATTTCTTACATATATTCTGAGCCATATATGTTTCCATAAACCTTGGCCACCCTACAACCATCTCCATTATATCTTGGTTTCTAAAACTATAGCCAAGGTTGATGGAACTCTTAAACCAAGTCCTCCAATAATCTTGACTCTGCAAAGTTTATCCCAAGCAACCAGGGACCATTTTTTCTCCATCCTGGCCTCACCCCATAAGAAGAAACATCAGAGGCTATATATGTAGTTGATAATGGAGGAAGGAACCATAAGTCAAAAACAAAGGTAGATTGTAAGTGCTTGCAAAATAGATTTGAGAAGAACTATTCTTTTAGCTAAGTTGAGAGAATGGAAAGTAAAACAGGTCACCTTATTATTAAATTTTCTAATGAGATCCACCCATAAATATTTCTTGATAGAATTTTCTACCAACAGAACTCCTAGATATTTTAAGGGTAGCTTGTTGATATAAAAACCAAGCGGCCTTGCTATATGGTTATACAAAACTATCCACAAGTTAAAGAAAAAAATGAAATTTATCTTTATTGATTTCGATATCTGAGTCAAGAGAGAAGTCCTCCAAAACTTAAGCTAAGGCTTTGGCTTCATGAATTTTGTTGGAACTCCCATACATATGGTGTCATCTAAAAATTAATGATGTGATAGTGGGAGGTCCTATCCAAAGATATGTAAGCCTTTCATATTTTCTTCTAAAATCATTGCTTTCAGAGCCTTGTCTATTCCCTCCACAACTAAGATGAAGAGCAACTGGGAGACAATATCACCTTTTCAAATTCATTGCAAAGAAATTAAGGGATCAATGAGATACCCATTAAGAATAATATAAAATAAATTAGAGGAAATAAGATCTTTGATATAGAATATCCATTCATGGTCAAAACTAGAAGCTTGAAGTATTTGAAAAAATAGTTCTAATTGAGTTTTTCAAAATCTTTGGATAGATCCAATTTAGATAACATGCCTATATTTTTTGAATTTTTTAGAATGTGAATGGTTTCAAGGGAAATTATTATACCATCCAAAATTTGTTGTTTCACATATCATGTTTTCTCAATTTAAATAAGAAGAGGGAGGAGAGGGTTAAGGTGATTGCCAATGATTTTGGTGATTACCTTTATTGTAAAGGGAAATAGGTCTAAAGATGCTTAGGTCCTCCACTATATATTTCTTTGGGATGTAATTGAAGAAGGTGGAAAGTAGAGCTCTCAATATATATTATGAATTTATTTATTCTTCCATCACTTCCCATAGATCACTACCTACTATTGTTCAACAAGTCTATAAGAAATCTATTCTAATACTGGTTCGATGAGAGGATTTTTTTGGGCATTGATTTAACCACTTTTTCCACTTATTTGATGGATATTTCACATAACAGGACCTCATTCTATTCCCTGGTGTCTAGTAAAAGATGCGCTAAACATTTTCTGTGTGAATTCATTTTGATGTGGCATAGGGTCTCGCAACATATTTTTGTAAAATATCATGATATTTTGTGCCATATCCTCATGGTCTAACATCTTGTATCCATTCAGATTTATCAAGGAGGATATTTGGTTATGATGGCAATGTTGAAACATTGAGTTATAGAAGAAGGTGATATCTCCCTCCCCTTCCTTTAACCAACACATTCTAGACTTCTACTACCAAAGGTTTCTTCCTGCTTTCTTCGATCCTCAAGTTTGGTGACAATTTTAGCTTCCTCCTTAATTCATTCATTTAACTTGTCATAGTCAATGTTGTCTTTCTAATTTTCTCTCCATTTTTTATTCTAAGTTATGATTTTCTTGGAATATATTCCTGATTTTTTCCTTTCTCTAGGTCCTGAAGTTGTTTTTTTATATGTTTTATTTTTCATTATAATCGATACATACCTATTCCTTCTATGCATTTTTCTTTGACCTACCATTCCTTGACATTGTTGTTAAAATATGGGTGCTATATCCAAAATCTTTCCATGATCCAAGTGGCTTTGAAGACGCTAAGAAATACAAGTGTTCAAAATTTTATGAAACTAGGACCATGTCATGTATCTCTGCGAGAGTTTTCTAATGACACAAACGAAGCCTTAATTCGGGCCTGTATGAGAAAGTTATTGCAGTTTGAAGCTTGGACCAAACAATGAAAAAAATGTCAAAGACAAAGTCAACCTTTTGCTGTGTGGCAGGACATAAAAATTACACATGGAAGAAAAATCAATAGTCCTGGTGGGACCCACAGAGCTAATGTGGCAGCCTAGTCAGTAGACCAGGTGGGCCCAAAAGCAGGTTATGTGGGAACATCACAAGTTAACACAAGGAAAGTAGGTGACAAAAGTGACATATGATGTGGAACAATGAGAGCCTTCCATGCGGGCCAATCACATGGTACCACATGGCACCTAAATTAGGGCCAAGTGGCCTTGTCATGGTGAAACCTCCATTTTTGCCTTACTCTCATGGTTTGGGGAGTCATTACAATATGGACATACGTATACCATATATTATATGCATTGAAAACTATATTAAAACCAAAATTAGGCTCTAAAACCATATTAAAGAAAAATTGGGAGTTCATAGGTTTTGAACCCAAAACTTCCTAAGCAACTGGTAACTTAATATGGCTATGCCAACCATTAAGACAATCACACACTTTGTCTTATTCACCCTCACACTTTGTTATAAAATGTCTTTCAAATGGTTCAAAGGGAACCATTGAGAATGATGGAGAATACATGAGAGATGAGGGCATGGACAAGAAATGAAGACATGAATCTCAAGAAGATCCTAGGAATATTGTCAAAGCATATGGAATATTCCAAAGAATATTCTCTATGAGGAATATTTGATGATTCTTTAAGATTCCCTTGGGGGTAGAATTTTGAAGTTGTAAAAAAAATTCAAAGATTATACTCATTTGAATCATTTTCTCACCAGGAGTCTAATGGTGCAATCCATTTCTTCATCTGAGCATGATATTTTTTTCCCGTGTCTAGAAGAGAATCTTATGAGGAACCTAAAAGATTCTCGGGGAGCCCAAATTTGACTATGACATAAAGGGGTCATATTTATATTTACACTTCATATTTTTTTGCAAGGAACACGATGGTGAAAGTTGTCCCTTTATTCGAGTAGCAAATTTTCATGTCATCCCCAAACTTGGAGGTGTAAGTTGCATTAATGCCATGTCTTCTTTTGATTTTTTCTGAGATGATGATTTAATGTTGAGATCCATGTATGCCATTTTGTTGAGGGATCATTGTATATCACTTCATGTGAGAGTTTGTTAATTTTTCATGTTGAAGGAGATATTTTATGAGTGAGAGTTCATATAGAAGAGAGTCTCCTAGAGAGTCATGCCACTTTAGCTAAGGTAGTTCTTCCTTGTATGGACAAATAACACATAATGTACTCATCATCATCTTGCAACATTTAATGAAGCGGCCTCCCCACTCTTGACACCTGGTCCGAAGATGTAACCCACGCTAGGTGAAATCCATTATCAAGTTATGTGTGTTCTTTGATTTGATGGTTGTCATTATGTTTCCTCTTCTTTAAATGCACATGTGGTTTTGTCATACTCATTCACATGCAATTATGCTAACATCACAAAAGTAAAAGATCTTGATTAATTTCGGTAGATGGGAGATCCAAATCATTCCAAGCATAAAGTTTGATTCCTTGGATGAGTTTAAATGTCTATTTCTAGCTTGATTGGCCATTGATATGATTTGTGGCTTTGAAAGATGGAATCTTTCATAAATATATCCCTAGCCATTATATTTTCTGAGATGAGATATCTATCGAGATTTTATACTATTTTTTCTCTTGTTTGCTAAGGAGCTCAGTGTAGATGAAGACATATCCGTAAGAAGCTTCTGAGGTTAGTTGAAAAATGGTATTGATCGAAAAGGTAAGCATGTGTATTGGATAAGAGTAGTGGTTGTGACAGACCTTTCTGCCCACAAGCAAAACCTTCCATTTCTTGTGCAAGTTTTTCAAGTTTTTGTATTTTCCGTTGCACATCAATTTATATCTATTTTAATCGATCATATCTTTGTGGATGAAGGTTAGGAACAATTGTTGTGGCTTCACTGGAAATTTCATTTTATGTGACTCTGACCTTCTAACTGTTAGGATAGGGTAGGATTAGCTGCTTCTTAGTTTTCTTTCCTTACACTCATCTTACATTCGTTCCTGTAGTTTTTCCTAGCTTTGTTATTCTGGTTCTACATCATGTTTTCTTAGTCATTTTGTCCTCTTGTATTTTGATTTTGTCTCTTGGTTCTATGTTTTATTTCTTTTTTATTTGTTCTCTTCTTTGTTGAGCTTTCCTTTTAGCCTTCATTGTGCAAATAATTGTTTTTCCTTGTTGCTTCGTGGCTTCCAAGTGTATCTATGGTTGAAGTCCAAAGAGTTTTAAGACATTGCATCATTGGCTATTCTTTTGTCTGTATTCCTTGTAATTGGTTGTATCTTTTGGCCGACGATGTTATGAAGGAAAATACAATCCATCTGTAAGGGCAGCTTTGGTCCAACCATGAACCCTAGTCCAGTATGGGAACCTCATGCCTGTGATGCAGGAAAGTGTTCCCTCTGTGGACAGAGGCAACCCTTCTAGCCCTAGAGTGGGTCTAGTCACAACAAAGACAGATCAACAATTGATTTCCTTAAGCAATCATTGTTGGAGGCCTACCTAAAACCGGTCATTGATGAAGTTCCGTTGCATTGCTCCAACTTCCGTTTCCTTCTCCTTAATGAGCAATTAACCTAAAACAATACAAGGAAAACAACAAAGCATGTAATCGGGAAACAACAATGATCTATTTACTCACAAAGTCAAGAATTCATGAGCTATCAAGTAAATTACATACAAGACATAGAAAAACATCATTGACTGTATTAATAATGAAGCAAGAGAAAACTTGCAACCAAGTCTTGACCTCGCAAGCCTTCTCAGAGGGTCCAGTCATTATGTTTATCAAGCATTCACTCTTCAAGGATTAATATCCCAACATACAATGTCTCTCTCTCACTCATAAGCTTTAACACAAAGTTAAGGGCACTCCACAACCTTCCACAAGCTACTAACAATCGCACACTTGTCACACTCACACCAGCTATCTATCAAACTCAAAAGTACTAGTAGCACTGCCCAACCAAAAGAACTCAAAAAAACTGATCATATCAAAGGTGAGTGCTTTAATAGGAGGAGTCTCCATGAAATGTTGAAGGAGGAGTTCATCCTCAAGGAAGGTAGCATAAATGATGGAACTACCATACCAGGAAGGGAAGCGCGACCTCAACTATGCCAACAACTAGGTCTGGAGACATCTAGAAGGCTGATTATTGAAACGAATTCGCCCAATCTGGATCGTCACGGGCTGTAAACTAATACTTCACGACATCATCATGAGGAGGAAATGCATGCAGACTCATCATCGCTAGACATAACTCATAACCTCGCGCCAGGTCTAGAAATCCGACCGTCGCGGGAAAGAGATGTACACCTGCGACGGAGTTGCGATGAGACCATTATGGACATGGGAATGTCACGTATATTAAGGTTTTACTCGCGACGAGGCAAAAACATAGGAAATGAGGGTTGACTTGTAGCAGCAGAGGGAATTTTCTTAATCTTCTCATATCAGTGGGAAGATATGAACATGTTTATTTGACACATGACACAGAAGAAGGACTGAGATGAGGATAGTGATAGATTAGTGTGTAACAGATGCCCCCTAAAGTGTGAAGCTCGAGAGAGTGGGAGAGGTGAAATGCTTTAAGAAACTGTCTCAACTGGAACCACCTCGAAGATCCTGCAGGTGCAAATACAAATGATATATGTGATAGTGAAATACATATAGTCGAGGCATGGGCGCAACCATCCATAAGACATATGAAACTTGGTCTGTGGTATGGACGCAGCCACCCAGTTGATAAGACCATAATAATGACAAAGGTATGGTCACAACCATCCATGAAGACTCAAGCATGGTCGCAGCCATCCATCGAAGAGTCATATATGTAATCATGAACCAATCCACGCAACCCGAACATATGTAATCTTAGTTCGGGGTCTTGAAACCCAACCAATCAAAGTACAAATTCTATCATGTGAACAGATGTGCTGAAGTTGAACATGATAGAAAGTCGCTTGATTACCAGTCAATGATGAAAACTATTAACAAGCATGAGAGAAACCATCAATAATGCCAATGGCTCTCAAGGTACTATCCAGTACAATCCACTAAGTGTGAAAAATGAGTCGAAGTCGAACACCCATGGAATCACCCAATCGAAGACTAATGAGGAAAGTCTGTCGTCAGGTGTAAAGAACTTGCTATTGAGGCATGCAAGTTCCAAGGTACAAAAGGGGATCTCTAGAACAATCTCCTATATAATGAGCTGGCATGAACAGGAGACAATCCGTCGTAGGAGGGCCATGATGTTTCCCCCATCAAGGACATGAGATAAGGAACAAGTGGTAGATGGTGAAGAAGAGTATCAGAGGAGGAGTTAAGGATGTGAACTATAGAAGGATTATACTCTTGAACATATCGGCAACACAACTCTGGAATGTGGTAGCATTTTGGTACCAAGGGATCAGAGGCTTAATGGAGGCAACACGGATCAGATGGAATGAGACAAAATGGAAACCCAGAACCACGGAAGGCCAAATGACGATGTGTGGATATCCAAACTCGACAAGAAGCAAAAGTGTCAATGTTCAAGAGTGACTAGTTGTCGCAGATAACCAATGATGATTTCCAAATGTTCCCCCACCATTGCTGGCGAGTACCCAAATTATTTTTGAAAACAAGCTTGAAGGGGATAGCATATGCTTGTAATATAAGTTCGACCTTTGGTCGAATCCAACCTAGTAATATTTTAACGATCCCTAGGGAGGAGAAGCTCGAGTCGTCATGGTGACGAGTCCAATGTCGTCAAGGTTTAACAAGTCCAACATAGGTGAAACATGGAGTATTTTTCATGTTTAGAGAGTATGAAAAAGACATGGAAAAGAAAACTCCAGGGGGGTCCTTTTTGTAGATTTGTGTCCCTCGAGCTCGAAAAAGTATAAAATAATACTCGAGAGAACCACTTGACCATTACGATCAAGGAATACTTTTTGTAATTGGTGACCTCGATCCAAAAAAGTAGAAAAGCGATCGAAGACACATTGTTTTGTAACCAGTATCGAACCCAAAATCACAAAATTCTTTCTATATTTTCACATTTATACGGTCGAAAAAGAGCTGAAAGTGGACTACCCTTTTATTCCGTTTAATGAGTCAAAAAGGAAAACTCAACCATATTTTCATATTTTACAAGTCAGGAAAGAGCTTAAAGGGGACTTATCCTAGAGGAACGAGTGGTATAAAGGGTAGCAACTGGTTCCAGCAATGGTGGAACTGCTCAAAACATGTAATTGTCAAGAGGCTGGCTAATAAAACCACTCATCGCTACGGTCCCTCAAGAAAGGAAAAACAACCAAGTGAAAGCATATGATCAGCCAAAGAGATGGTGGTGATGGAATGAAACAACCAAGGCTCATCTAGTAGAATTTAGCGGATAAAAACGACAATCACAAGATTTAAATCGGGCATGGGTTCATTTTTACACAAGCTTGAACCATAGAGAACTCTGGTTGGATTGGTTTCATGTTTTGGATTCGGTTTCATGTTTACACAAGCTTGAAATGAAAAAATATGGTTGTTATACGTTCGCATGCCCCCAGCATAATGACGCAAATCGAGGTACATGCCCCCCAAGCTTCATTGCATTCAACAAGGTGGATGGAATGAAGGTTCACTTTTGAGATCTTAGAAAGACTTGACTTGGATGTTATGAGATCTTAATCAAAGACTCGATTGGGGAAGGGATTTGTTTCATTTTTTAAGGAGGCTGACACAGTAAAAGAACTATCCTCATAACCCTTGTTTCATTTTTTATCGAGGTTGACATAAAAACAAGAACCATCATCGGAACACCTTGATTCATTTTTTAACAAGCTTGACAGAAGACAAGGAACTATGCTCCACACCCCATGTTTCATTTTTTAACGAGGTTGACATAGGGACAAACTATCCTCAGAACTCCTTGTTTCATTTTTTAACAAGCTTGACACAAGACAAGGAACTATGCTGCATGATCCTAGTTTTTTTTTAAAAAAAACCAAAGATGTTGTATATCTCAGGTCGTACCACCCTCTGCTCCTTAGCGAAGTCACCAACTTGTGATGCAGGAAAGTATTCCCTCTGCGGAGAGAGGCAACCCCTCTAGCCCTAGAGTGGGTCTAGTCACAGCAAAGATAGATCAAAAATTGATTTCCTTAAACAATCATCGTTGGAGGCCTACCTCAACTGGTGGTCGATGAAGTTCTGTTGCACTGCTCCAGCTTCTACTTCTTTCTCCTCAATGAGTGATTAACATGAAACAATACAAAGAAAACACAACAAAGCACATAACCAGGAAACAACAATGATCTATTTACTCACAAAGTCAAGAAGTCATGAGCTATCAAGTAAATTACATACAAGACATGGGAAAACATCATTAATTGTATTAATAATGAATTAAGAACAAGCTTACAACCAAGTCTTGACGTCACAAGCCTTCTCAGAGGTCCAGCTAGTATGTTTCTCAAGCATTCACTCTTCAAGGATGAATCTCCCAACATACAATGTCTCTCTCTCACTCATAAGCTTTAACACAAAGTTAAGGGCACTCCACAACCTTCCACAAGCTATCAACAATCCCACACTTGTCACACCCACACCAGCTATCTATCAAACTCAAAAGCACTAGCAGCACTACCCAACCAAAGGAATTACCAACTAAGGAACTAGCAACCAGCTGATCATAGCAATGGTGAGTGCTTTTATAGGAGAGGGAGTCTCCATGAAATGTGGGAGAGGGAGCTTATCCTCAAGGGAGGTTGCACAAGAGGTAGAACCACCATCCCAGAGGCGGAAGGGTGACCCAAACGGACCCAAGAACCAGCTCTAGAAACATCGAGAAGGCCAATTGTTTGAACTAATTTGCCAAATCTAGATCATCGCGGATCATGAACTGAGGTCTAGCGACGAAGTCACAATGATACAGTGCATCACAGAGAATCATTGTGGATTTTAAGGGTTTACTAGCGATGATGCAGAAACTTAGTCAAAAAGGGCCAATCTTCAGCATTAGAGAGCATTTGATTAATCTTCTTACATTGATGGGAAGATTTGAACATGTTTATTTGACACATAACACAGTAGAAGGACTGAGATAAGGAAAGCGACAAATTACTGTGTAACAGATGCGCCCTAAAGCATGAAACCCGAGAGAGTGGGAGGGGTGAAATCATTTATGAAACTATGACCGAACTGGAACACCACCTTGAAGAACCTGTAGGTGTAAGTATAACTGATATCTCTGATAGTGAAATACATGTAGTCTAGGCATGGGTGCAGCCATCCAGAAGACATATGAAACTCAGTCTATGGTATGGATGCAGCCACCCAGTTGATAAGACCATAATAATGACAAAGGTATGGTTGCAGTCGTCCATGAAGACTCAGGCATGGTCACAGCCATCCATCGAAGAGTCATATATGTAATCACAAACAAATCCATGCAGCCTGAACATATGTAATCTTAGGCCAGGATCTTGAAACCCAACCGATTGGAGTACAAATTCTATCATGTGAACAGATGTGCTGAAGTTGAACATGGTAGAAAGTCGCTTGATTACCAGTCAATGATGAAAACCATTAACAAGTTTGAGAGAAAACATCAATAATGCCAATGGCTCTCAAGGTACTTTCCAGTACAATCCACTAAGTGTGAAAAATGAGTTGAAGTCGAACACTCACGGAATCACCTAATCGAAGACCAATGAGGAAAGTCTGTTGTCAGGCGTGAAGAACTTGCCATTGAGGCATGCAAGTTCCAAGGTATCTAAATGGATCTCTAAATCAATATCCTAGATAAGGAGCTAGTGTCGATAGGAGACGATCCATCGCAGGAGGGCCATGATGTTTCCCCCATCAACGACATGAGATAAGGAACAAGTGGTAGATGGTGAAATAGAATATCAGAGGAGAAGGTAAGGATGTGAACTGCAAAAGGATTATACTCTTGAACATATTGGTGACACGACTCTAGAATGTGGTAGCATTTTAGTACCAAGGGATCAGAGGCACAACGGAGGCAACATGAATTAGATGGAATGAGGCAAAATGGAAACCCAGAACCTCAGAAGACCAACTGACGATGTGTGGATATCCTAACCCGACAAGAAGCAAAAGTGTCGATGTTTAAGAGTGGTTAGCTGCCGCAGGTAACCAACGATGACTTCTAAATATTCCCCCACCATTGCTAGCGAGTACACCAATTATTTTTGGAAACAAGCTTGAAGGGGATAGCATGTGCTTGTAATATAAGTTTGATCTTCAGTCGAATCCAACCTAGTAATAGTTTAACGAGCCCTAGGGAGGAGAAGCTTGAGTCTTGTCATAGTGACGAGTCCAATGTCGTCAGGGTTTAACGAGTCTGACATAGGTAAAACTTGAAGTCTTTTTCATGTTTAGATAGTTTGAAAAAGACATGGAAAAGAAAACTCCAAGGGGGTCCTTTTTCATAGATTTGTGTCCCTCGAGTCCGAAAAGGTATAAAATAATACTTGAGAGAGCTGCTTGACCATTACGATCAAGAAGTACTTTTCGTAACTAGTGACCTTGATCCGAAAGAGTAGAAAAGTGATCGAAGACACGTTGTTTCGTAACCAATATCGAACCTGAAACAATAAAAGTTCAACAATATTTTCACGTTTATATGGTCGGAAAAGAGCTCAAAAAAGCTAATCATATAAAAGGTGAGTGCTTTAATAGGAGAAGGAATCTCCATGAAATGTAGAAGGAGGAGCTCATCCTCAAGGAAGGTAGCATAATGATGGAACTACCATACCAGGAGGGAAGGATGACCCCAACTATGCCAACAACCAGGTCTGGAGACATCCAGAACATCGACTGTTGAAATGAATTCACCCAATCTGGATCGTCACGGGCCATAAACTAATACTCCACGACATCATCATGAGGAGGCAATGCACGTAGACTCGTTGTCAATAGACACAACTCATAACCTCGTGCCGGGTCTAGAAATCTGACTGCTGTGGGAAAGAGATGTACACCTGCGAGGGAGTCGTGATGAGATCGTTATGGACATGTGAACGTCACATATATTAAGGTTTTACTTGCGACTAGGCAGAAACTTAGGGAATGAGGGTTGGTTTGCAGCAGCAGAGGGAATTTTCTTAATCTTCTCATATCAGTGGGAAGATATGAACATGTTTATTTGACACATGACACAACAGAAGGACTAAGATGAGGACAGTGACAGATTACTGTGTAACAATGCCTATACTCAGTTTTGTTCTTTGGTGTTTTCAAGCTTATCCAACTAGTAGAAATAGAGAAGGAGAAAATCTAAAGAAGAAAAACTAAATAAAAGGTCTTTATATGCTTCTCTAAATGAACAACCTCTTATCCTCTCAATAATTTAGGATCCCCCTTTTGCCCCAAATTAATAAGTGTCGATGAATAATTCTCTTTAAATAAATAAATAAAGGCAAAAGAAGAGAAAGGATCCTTGCAGAGAGAGGTGAAGCAAGAAACTCCACTGGGACACTATCGAGGCTCACTGGTAGTGGAGCAATGCTTGTGTTCATGAATGACTCTCTCAGGGTACTGTCCAGGCCTACTAGCAGTGGAGCAACACCACATATGAAAAGCTATACTCTGAAAATCTTAATCTCGCAAGCTAAACTGCCATTCCGAAATAGAAACGATGTGATCTGGCTGAATCTTATGTTGTGTTTAACTGAGAAGGTGCAAAGGGTACCATGACTGCAATGGTGTAAGTGGAGAAGCCAAGGTAATCTTCATGCTGAATCAATACTCCCTGCAATACCAATGCCTTGCACAAAAATAAACTTACCAAGGCAGAGAAGTTGGATTCTACCACTGTGTCGCCATGTTTTGTAGTGGCTGCAACGCCCTCCAAAATTTTGGCCTGTATTCAAATCATGGAGTCTATTGTGGATCTTGTGATCGATCATTCTTTAGTCACTTATTGGTAATCTCATGATTTCAAGATCCCTTCCTAGATCTTAAGACTCGTTTACATTTTTATCTTTATATAGTATGTGTCATCGTCGGGCTTGGGATTATCACTTGTCATGTAAAGGGAAGTTTGTTTTGCTTCAAGGGGAAATATTTGTGAGAATGGTTTTTTCTCATCATATAGACATGTTTCACACTAATTTCCAAAGTTTCATGCACTAGTACATAAGTACCTCGCTTATCCTCACAAAGTCCATCATCACAGCCGCACTTGTCGTTAGCTACCACAAAGGTTGTTGCTTTAAGCGAAGTATGTTTTCATATGTTATGGATGGTCTATGATGTATCACTAAGTGTTAAAGTGTGTGATCATAGTCAATTTATATCACTATGCACATCATTCCACTGATCCCACACTTAGCTAACTTCTAGAGCAGTCTTAGCAACCTATCCTCATACAAATTTCTTGAACTGCACACTTCGCATCTGCAACCATCAAGCATTTTCTTTGCTTTCTAGAACCGTGCAATTCACAGGAATCCTAGGCTCTACAAAACTATGTAGATTGTTCCTACAGTGTCCTTCCCTGAGCTGGAACCCATTGTCTCCAGAAACTGTGTATTTTTTTCCCTCAAGCATCGTAGCTACCCAGTTCACCTTGCCTCCTGAAACTACACATATTTGTCCTCCTAGGGTCGTATCCCACAACAACGACTACTTACTTAAACTATGCAAGTGTGTCTTTCATTGGCTACTGCACAATTCTTTCCCTTAGTGAGGTCTCTACAAAAATTTCACTAAGTCTAGCTTGAGGTGTGCACTGTGCAGTCTCACAGATCAAGCCTGAGTTGTGCAATTGCAGAGTCACTGGGCCTTCTCCCCTAGCCTGTCACTCTAACCCAACTTAGTTTATGAACCCAAGTGCAACATCTTAGAGTAGGGGTTTATCAGACTAATTTTGTCTTGTCACAAGTTGATCAAAGATACAAGATTTCTACTAGGCTATGACAAGATGATGAAGAAGGTGATGAAGAAGGATGACACACTAGATGACACTCAAGGAGTTGAGTAGAAAATATTTATTATATTAGAATACCAAGGAACTTGAGGTATGATAGAAGATCGGGATCGTATGAAGACTCCATATGATTCATAACCCTTTGGAGGGTATGTATGGAAAACAAAACTTATCTTTTGAAATAAAACTCTTTGTGTATCCTGAAGGACCGCTTATCATTGTTATATCATTATGTCTTCAATGACATGCAGTGGTTGCAAGCATTGAAAGTTATTCCATGTGTTTCATTTAAGTGTCTTACTCCCTTTCGCATGTTTGGATCAATTACCATATTTTTCCATGTTATGTTATCATATCATGTTTTCGAACCTTTCCTGGTGTTTTTGAAGGTTGATCTATGTGTATTAAAGTTTTCTTAGCCATGTAAGAACCTGTTGCACTCATACTCAAAGTCTTGAGAACTGTCGCACAAGTGTCGTCATGGTCATCCTAAGCTCTATCTCAAGTGTTGTACTTGTTGTTTCTTGTTGTGAGACAATCACTTAGAGGGTAATTATTTTCTTATTGTTCAGATGGCTTTTGGTTGTCATGTCATTGAAGTATGATAAGTGTGTGAGCATAGTCTGAGTTCAACATAAATCCATCTTCTTCCTCACACTCAGCCATTTTTGGAAATCTTCCCGAATAGGGAACTAAGCTTCACCGGGCCCCAACTGAGTTGCGCACTATGTAGTCTCAACCCTCAATGATGTGACCTTATTGAATGGAATTGTACAATGCATAGTCACTATCCTCTAGGGAAGTTGCACTACACAATTCCAGAGTTCAACAACCTTCCTTGACTCCTAGAATTGCGCAACAGTTCCTTCTAGTCTGGATTGAACTGCACATTTCACACTTACACTCCTTCATCTTTTCCCTTGCCTATTGGAATCTCGCAGTGCACAAAGATCCTAGCCTCCCTTGGCGTCCATAATTTTGCAGAGGTGTCCCTAGTGTCCTCCCTCATTCGGAGCTCATTGTCTTCCAAAACTGCGTAGTTTCAGCTTCCAGGTCTCTCTACTGCCCAGTCATCCTTGCCTATGAAAAATGTGTAGAAATGATATCCCTTGGTCTCACCTTTCACCAGCCACTGCTGACTTGAAATACGCAATAATATATCCCAATGGCCACTGCGCAATTTTTCTCCTTGGTGAGGACTGTGCTCAAAAGGTCCCCAGTACAACCTAAGCTACGTTCTGGGTAGTCTTAGTGATCATGCTCTCTCCCTGTCACCTAAAAATACGCAATGTGTAGTTACTGGTCCCACTCCCTCAGCCTTTCACCTATCTTGGGCTCAGTCCAAGGGTAACAATGCATTGTCTTAGACTAGGGATTTTTTTGATTGATGTCATCCCGTTATGAGTGAATTGTAGGAACAAGTACATTGTTAGATAATGGTGAAATGATGAATAAGGAGAAGAAGGACTGAACATGCTAGAATACTCACTTACATTTGGATGAACAAAGAACCTTATCAAGAACAATCAAAGGGAACACATGCATGCAACCACCTCTCAAGACCAAAGATCATTGAAGACCCCGCTTCATCAAGCTATGTGGGGGAGAAGAGATATCACATCCAATAACACATCTATCAATCAACAACAACAACGAATTGACATTTCGACCTCAGCAAGCTAGTCCATGTCAGCAATGTCATGTCAAGTCGTGTCATGAGTTTTCAAAGGCCATATCATGATTATGATCCATGTCTATTGTAAATCAAATGTAATGTAAAGTGGAATTCCAATGGACACACATGAATATGAAGAGTCATATCAGTTGAAAAGTCATAGGAAGTTGAATAGTCTTGAGGGTAGTCAAAGAGTCACAAGGGTTAGGTATCACCCCTTAGTGATATATACCCCCTCATTGTATGAGAAAAGGACTTTTCACCTTGGCTCCTCCCGCAAAGCATAAAGAGCTTCAATCAATTCTTTAAGGAGAAAGGAGTGGCTCCAATGTCCCACTACCAGGGCTAGTGATGTATGATGTAAATATGTGCCTTGGAGATTTTTCTTAATACAAAAGCCTTCTCAGGCTAGCACTTTTCCATGCATGACTTATGGATGTTTGTAAGACTATTCTATGAGCATTTATATTTCATGTTTGTTTCATATGTACTAAGATAGTTGAACTATTTTGGTTGTTTTAGTGCTTACCTTGTTGGGAATGTGTTGTTATGGTTTTCATTGTTGTCTCATCCTTGTGGACTACTCTGTAGGATACTAGACAACCCCTTCCCCCACTCATTGGTTATAATGACGTCACATCCATTGTGGACTATTATGCTGGATGGTAGACAAACCTTTCCCTATTCTTTGGTTTTAACGACTGCCAGATTCGCTGTGGAATATTTCGTTGGATGTTGGATCGACCTTCCTGGTTCACATGGGTCTCTTGCTGGGTGGTACTATTACCTCTCACTTAGAGATTCACTTTTCTCCCCATTTTCGCATTAAGAGAACCTAAACACAGTTAGATTTCACACTCAGTAGGCACACTCACCTTGTTTTTTGAAGGTACCATTGCAACACTCTCATGTGCTGAAATTCAAAGTCGAGGAAAATATCCAAGTATATGTAAAGTGAGTCATCATATTAGATGGGACTCCTACACCAAATAGTGTGAGGTCTAATTGGGACCTTATATCAGGGAGATCCCCTGAATGTTGGCGAATCCAATACTGTCAACATGTAAGTTGGGATTTATTATCCAATTACCAATCTAGGGTAGGAGATCCACCTTTGATGGAGGGATAGGATAAAAGGATAAGTGGTGAAAACTCCAAAGTAGGGAAGGATAGGATCTGAATGTTTTATCCAAGGTAAGTAGTTGAAACAACTTCTGGAAACTTCTAGAAGGGGAACCTTCCAGAATCCTGATCATTCTCTCAGATTTATAAAACCAAAGTAGGTGCAAAGGGGAAAAACTTGTTGGTGACCAACGCAGGTCATAGTGGAGCCACCTATTGGTGGATGCATGCTAGTAGGCTTACAGGGAGTGTTGGTCCTCAAACTAGCTCAAATGATGCAGTTTAGGGCTGAAATTATGGGGGATGAGGGTAACATGCTCAGGACTTTGTGAAACTGTTTAGTTAATTTAGTATCCTAAATTTCTTTGCATAAATTATCAATTGAGGCTCATAAGTTGATGAAGTGTAGTGCACTGTATGTGCTAGTTAACCCTTCTTACTTCGTTGTTTTGTATTTTTATATTGTTTTGTTTTGGGGGTTTCTTTGATTCCTAATGATGTACAGTATGAATTATGAGAAACTGAGTCTAAATTTCCTAAAGGTGAACTAATCAAAATCTAAGTTGAAGGAAGGAAAAACATAGAATCTATCCTATCTTGTCATTTAATCCTAAGTCAAAAATTAAAAGGTGAAGTTGTAAGGCAAATTGAAATCATTACAGAGAATGAAACTAACTAAAGTAATTCTAGTTTCCGAAACCTTCAATTTTAAAAGATAACTTTCTTGAGATGGCATATTGTAAGCAACTTCCTATACTGTGTAGTCCAAAGAACTAAGTAAAACATGCAAACAGTAACGGATTGGTTTCAGTCCTTGTGTAAAATGAATGTTTAACCATTTAGTTTAGGATGGATATTAGCTTGAAATGGTGGTCAAGAACATTTATTCACACAGTGCATTGGCAATCTGAACTAGGAAATAAATAACCAACAAAACAATGAGTAAACTAATCAAAAATGCATCCTTATTACGTTTCAACCTTACCTTGTTAAAACAAAACAAGTTTCATTTATGAAATAGATAGGAGAAACAAGACTACACCATTGAATTCTAATATTATGCTACTGAATAGAATTAAAAGAAATCAAACTATAAGAAATCAACCTAAGTTACAAACACTGCTAAAAGCAAATGATGAAATTAAAACTGAACAAAAAAAAAAGAAAAAAAGAAAAATACCTACTTTAGTGTAGGGGCCGTTTGCAATTGATTGAGTTGAGATACTAATTAGCTGAAGATATTTTTTCAAATGATCACTTGGTCAAACATGACTTCATATTATTAACAGGAAAATAAGTTCCAAAATTACAGAGCTGTAAGTCTGAGCTTAATACATCCAAAAATTCGAACATTTTCTCAGTTTTGTACAACTGATATTTAAAGAAACATTTCTAACTATCGTTTGAGAGAATTTAGCTATAACTGGTCTACACATTTACAACAGCTTTGCGTAAGTGGTTGATCAACTACAACTGACTCTAAGTCAGCAAGATGGTTACATGAAACCATTAGCATCGGTGGTTGGTTCGAGTTATTGCTGCAACAAAACTGCCAGGTTTTATTAATTAGCCATGAAGAGTGGACAAAGAGTCCTATTTCTCTTGGGTTTCTTCATTTGAGTCCTCCTTTGACTATGGTCTTGAGCTGGCGTTTTTTGTCGATTTGGGCTCGGTGACTAGGATAGGATCCATGTCGAGACGATTCCAGAGATGCCCATGTGGCCAGTTTCTTTGTTTGACACATGTAACCTGTTCAACCATGGAAGTAGCTACAAAACACACGGTTAGCTATAGAATAGGCTATGTTCCGTAGCTAATTTGAAAAAACTTATTTCAAATAGAAAAAACATAAAAGTATAACATGTCAATCATTTAATGTCTTCCTTGAGACAAAATCTATCATTTATCAGTGATGGGGATTTGTCTTTTATGGAAAACAAGAGAAAGAAGTGAGAAAAGTTGTCAAAGAGAGAGTAATTCTGAGGTCCAACATACCCCCATTGCAAAATAATTGCATGTCCCCATGCAATTTTTCCAAAATTGTGAACTCTTCTTTCTTATTGCATCTGCTCAAATATCTCTACTAGTACATCTAACTTTCTTCACTTTCTCCTCTTTGAAGTGACTGCCATCCTGGGTTTCTTCATGAGAAGTCTGTAATTAAGGTTCATAGCTGTTTTGTTCAAGTTTCTATTCTTCCTCTTCAACTTCCTATTTTTCTTGTACCATAGCCCTAGGTGCAGTATTTTATTATCATGAATGGCTTTATCCAATTTGCTTTGTTCCTTCAGGGTTTCATTTTCTTTCTTGATATGCGTATTCAATTTCTCTAACTCATAGATTTCCTGTTTGAGAGAGTCAATCAGAGGTTCTTGTGGATTGATAGGTTGTTCTGGATTTGTTGAGGATCCTGGATCCATTAAGGCATTTTGCTTTTCCAGTGACTCTATGTAATCATAAATTTGTTGTTGTACTGGTTCTATGGCTAGGGATCCTCTGCTGGGGCTACCTTCAAAATACTGTTCAGGAGAGTTTTGAGGACTGTATGTAAATGGAACATTTTCAGGAGATGGTACTGGGGTTTCTTCTTCTAGATTTATGAACTCTGTTTCCTTTTATGATACCTTCTTTACCATACCTCAGACTCTAGAACTCCTTCTAAGTTGTAGGGGGTTTATGTTCTCCTCCTTTGTACCCTTTTTCTCCTTTCCTATTTTTTTTCTTTCTCTTGATTTGTTTCCTAATCTCTGTCAAATTTTCAGAGATTATTTGTTCATCATCTTTTTGTAATGAAGATTCAGGTTTGTTCTCAATAATTCCACCAGCTTTCTTTTTTATCTTTCCTTTTTGCTTGATCTTCTCCCTGATCTCTATCTCAGAGACTGGCTTTTCATCATTTTTCTGCATGGAGGACTCGAGTTTGCTTTGAATTGTCATACTGGTCTTTTTCCTCTTACTCCTTTTGACATTACCCTCTTCAGGTGATTTTGGTGTCTCTTGGAAATAGTTTCTTATCAAGAAGTTTTCCCAAGTATCTCCTATTCTTTTCAGATGATACTCAACCAATATTTTTACCAACCCATGATGGTACATAGTTGTGTCTATGAATTCTATTTTCTTCTATACATTTGAAGCCATCCTCCTTAGACTGTTTAGAAGGAAGAAAGGGAGGTTGATGTTTCCATTTTCTAGAAAGTTCATCAATAAACGTATATGATAAACATACATGCATCCGAATCTTCCCTCACAGGTAATAAATTTTTGTAATATCAAAAGCATGCTTCTCCATTTATTTTTAAGTGCTGAAATAGGAATTCCTTTTCTAAACATAGTGACATCCATACCTGGGTTCCTGAGGATTACCTTCCATGATTCATTGTGAAATTCTTTGTTTTTGAACCATCTCTCACCAAGTCTTGGTAGTTCTGTAGCCTCGATTATGTAATATTTTGTTACTGGAAAATTAATGTCTCCAATCTCTACTTCTGTACCATCGAATGATCTAGCAAAATATTTTGTGATCTCCTTGTGATATCCATCAAATTTTCAATGAAATTGAGCCATCCAGTCTTTTGCAGCATCTCCTTGAGTTGTGGGTACCCTTCCATAAACTTTTCCCCTACGGGCTCTGCCCTGACAATGAGTCCCATGGTCTCTGTTTCGTAGAATTTTCTAACCTTCAAAATTACTCTCCTGGTCTATGAAATGGATTGACTACGGGTATGGTGAAAAAGAACTATGGGTTTGCATGGAATAAGTAGACGGTGAGGGTTTGGAGAGACATGAATACGTTGGTCACATCATAGTTTTGACTGTTAACAGATGGAGTTATTAGAGACCATTTAAGTATAGAGCAGCGGAGGTGTGGTATGATGAAATCATTATAGACCATTTGGTATCGAATGTGGAAGATGTGGTGGAGATGTGGTATCATGAAGTGACATTCAAATCAAATGATGACCTGTTAAGGAGACATATGATCATTCGTATTATACATGACTTATGTTTATGACTTGCTGTTTGAAATAAATTTGCATTTTACCTTTAGAACTTAACCTTTTGGTTGATAATTCTTTGGTGTTGATCTGTAGGTACTTTGAGCATGGTTGATCTCCAAAACATGATTCTTCAATTTTCCTGCATTCATGATTTATTTGTAAGCTGTACAATTGTGCTAGAGTTGATAAGTAAATTGTAGTTGCAGAATCATATTAGCTGCAGAATGGAATCAGTTGTAGAATTAGATTAGCTGTGGAATGGAATCAACTATAGAATGTGAAAAGAAGGAACAGTGAAATATGGCTTATGAAATATGGATGTAAAAATAAAATGGAAATGAGTTATGACAGTGAGATGGAACGAGATGTAAGATAAATGAAAAATAGGGTGAAATGGTGTAAAAATGTAAGAAGATAAAATGTAAAGGAAATATGACAGTGAGATGAAGTGGAACTATAGAAAAAAAATGAGGACAGAATGAGATGGAATGAGATGATGAATTTGCAGACTCTAAACTGTAAATGAATGTAGATTTTTGTCACTAGTTATTACAGAAAGGAAATGGAAAATATAGGATGTCAGAAATCTCTGTTTTTCACCCTGTATTTTCTGTATAAGGATGCCAATCAATGATTGGTTTTCAACCTCATACAATTTTATTATTATTATTATTATTATTATTATTATTATTATTATTATTATTATTTTATTATTATTAGGAAAAATAAAGACTAAGTTAGTGGGGAAGAAAAATTCTTCTTCACTAGCTTCATTTCAGAGTTATCCTAGAAAATCTTAATGAACTCCTCTATTGAAACTAGTTTTTGATATATCTTCAACCGATGACCATTCACAAGAAGAGGTATTTTGCTTCCATCTATTGTCCTTATCTTTACTGCTTCGTTATTAAAGAATTCTTCAATCTCATATGGCCCAAGCCAATGAGTTTGAAACTTCCCTTGAGAACCTATGAACTTTGAATCGAACAACAGTGCCCAATCTCCTGCTTGAAACTTCTTCTCCTTAATATATTTATCATTCCATTTAGCCCTCTTTTGTTGGACTATACTGGTTCTTTGGACTATATCTTGCCCGTTTTCATTAAGTTCATTGAGTTTCTCAATTCTATGTTTCTGTGCCTCTGATAAATCCAATCCCAATTGGACTGCCATCTTGAAGGTTTTGATTTGAAACTCTATAGGGAACAAGGCTTGTTTCCCATAAACAAGTTCATAGGGCATATGTCCCGTTGTGTTCTTCCATGTAGTTCTATAGGCCCATAAGCCTTCAAGAAGCCTTTCTGCCTCATCTCTTCTATGTAGATGCACATTCTTAGTGAGAATTCCTTCAATCACCTTATTTGTACATTCAACATGACCATTTGCTTGTGGATGATAGGGAGCAGATTTCCTATGTTTGATCTTGTAATCTTCCACAAGACCCTTCGCCATTTTAGATGTAAATTGAGATCCCTGATCTATCACAATTTCTCTTGGAACACCAAAACGAGTGAATATGTCCTCAAAAAGAAAATTAGCTATAGATTTTTCATTAGCAAAAGGTAATTCTTTGGCCTCTACCCACTTAGTGACATAATCAGTGCATACCAATATATACTTCTTTTGCTTAGATGAAGGATTAATTGGCCCAACAAAATCTAAGGCCCATTTTTGAAAAGGTTCAAGGAGTAGCTGAATTTGTAGTGGCATTCCATTTGAAGGAGTAGGTTTCTGTACCCCTTGGTAGCTGTCACACCTCCTGACATATTCTTTGGCATATTTGAAGATGGATGGCCAATAATATCCTAAAGAAAGGATTTTATAGGCTGTCTTCTTGTCAACAAAGTTTCCACCACATGGCTCATCATGACATGCCTTAAGAGTCTCAGGAATTTCATCTTCCCTAAAACATCTTCTGATCATAAGATCTGGGCCTGTTTTATACAATTCATTAGTGATCCATGAGTATCTTGAACTTATCTAAATGATTTTTATTTTTTCTCTAGGAAACAAATGTGAGGGTAATTTCCCTGTGACTAAGTAATTAGCAATATTTTCAAACCAAGGAGTTTGAGTAGTCATTGCAAAAAGATATTCATCAGGAAAATTATCTTCAACTAGAGAGTCATCTTTGATATTTTGAATTCTGGACAAGAAATCAGCAATTGTGTTTTGTTTTCTAGGTCTATCTAGCACAGTAATATTGAATCATTGCAAGATTAAAAGCCATCTTGTAACTCTGCCATTAGTAATAGGTTTATTCATTAAATATCTAATTGCATAGTGATCTATATGAACAAATGTTTCATAGCCTATTATATAATGTCTGAACTTGTTGATTTCATGAACAACAACTAAAAATTCCTTTTTAGTTACAGTATAGTTCAACTCAGTGGGAGTCAAATTTTTACTTGTATAGTAGATGGCATAGATTATCAGGTCTTTTTGTCCTAATACAGCTCCCAGAGCTGTATTTGAAGCATTTGTTGAAATGTGAAAAGGTAGTTTCCAATTTTGACCTCTCAAGATGGGTGCTTCAGAAATTTTTGTTTTTAAAGTCTCAAATGCTAACTGGCAGTTAAGATTCCAATTGAATTTACAATCCTTGGTGAGTAATTTGAAGGGTGGGGATGCTATTTTAGTGAAATTTTCTATAAATCATCTATGGTATCCTGTAGATCCTAGAAAACTTTGAACATCCTTTTGGAAATTTGGAATTGATAATTTAGAGGCGACTTCAACTTTAGATTTATCAACTTTAATCCCATCTCCTAAAATGTGATACCCTAAAACATTACCTTTTTTAAACATCATAAAACATTTTTCATGGCTTAGTGAGAGGTTTGCTTCCTTACATCTTTTAAGAACTCTTTCCAAATTTTCCAAAGCTTCTTCAAATATATTCCCATAGACTATAAAATCATCCATATATACCTCTACACAATCATGTATTAGATCAGAAAAAATTCCTAGTACTGCTCTTTGGAATGTTGCAGGTGCATTACATAAGCCAAAAGGAAGTACTCGGTAGGCATAAGTTCCCTATGGACAAGTAAATGTGGTTTTATCTCGATCTTCAGGTGCCACTTGAATCTGATTATAACCACTAAAACCATCCAATAATGAGAAATACTTCTTACATGCTAATGTATATAACACTTGATCTATAAAGGGCAAAGGAAAATGATCTTTAAGGGTAGCTTTATTCAATTCTTGGTAATCGATGCACATCCTCCATTTACAATTCTTTTTAGGCATAATTACTAAAGCGGAAACCCATTGGCTGTCTGAAATTCAATAAATGAAGTTTACATTCAACAGTTTTTGCAGCTCTTCTTTCACAATTTCCCTAAGATTTGGATTCATCCTTTTCTAAGGTTGTCTGATGGGTCTACAATTTTTCTCAATGTAGATATGATGTATACAAGTCTTACGACTAATTCCTTTCATGTCAGTATATTCCCATGCATATGCAGCAGAATGTTGTTGTAATGTCTTGATTAGCTTTTCCTGTTGTAATTTCTCCAAGTTATTGTTTATGTTCAATGTTCTCCCTGGAAATATTTCAATTGTAGAGCTACCAATTCCTTCCATAGAATAAAGAGACATCTACCTAGATGAAAACTATTCAATATTGGATTTTTCTTGAAATTGATCATGTTCATATTCTGGAGATAATTCAAAATTTTCCATTGTATTTAAGATTTGACTATCTTCACTAATATCTGAAATAGTAAAGAGATTTTGAATGTCATTTTCATCATCAATCCATTCTTTGTCATCTATTTCTATGATTTTTCTTGCTGGAGGATTTAGAGTGAATTTCTTTGTTGAATTCCCATCAGAAATATACATATCACCAGATCTACAGCTAATGAAAGCATCAGCTATGGCTAGCCAAGGTCTTCCTAATATAAGTGGATGTCCTCCTAGATTGTTCTTAGGGGTTAAGATCATAAATTCAACAGGATATTCCCAAGAGTATAAGGATACTGAAATATCTTCTCACACTTCATCTGGTTTGGTTACAGATCTGTCCGCTAATTGTAGTAATGTAGGTGTGTAAATAAGATTAGGAAGCTTGAGCTATTCCATGGTTTGTTTGTTCATGATGTTTATTGTTTCCCCTAAATCAATCAATGTATTTGGAATTTCAACTGCATTGGTATGTGTTTTCACAATTGGACTTCCTAGATCTACATATTTTTGTATGGAAAATTTTCCCATCATTATATCTGCTATTTTTCCTACCAGGTGAATTCTTTTTCTTTCTTTTGCTTTTCTTCCTGGTTTCTTTATGCTCAACTCCTTTATTGTTTTAGCTAGGATTTGAATCTCCTTAATGGCTTGTAACAAAGGAATTTTGATACAAACATTTTTTAATTCATCTAGAAAATCATAATTAGGCATCATGATCTACTTTTCTACTCCTCTATCAACTTGCAATATTTTAGGAAAAGGAGGTTCAGAAGTAGATATTGGCTGCTCACTGATAGGAGTTGAGTTCACTGGTTCTTTCTATTTTTCATTTTCAATATTTTGGTTTTGGAGAGATGTTTCCTCAAAACTTTTATTGAGCTATAGAGAATCTTCCTCAAAATTGTCTTGTTGCTGAATAACTACAAAAGGCCTTTCCTTTTCTAATACCCCACGAAATCTTAGTTGAACATCATTGAGATCTAGAGGAGTGATGATATAAGTTGGAAATTGTTGTCCTTACACCATGTAAGTATTTTGAGGATTTTTATTGTTGGGGTGTGGTAATGGTTGGGCAGGTAGTTGATTTGGTCTCTACTGAAATGGCAGTAAGAGTTGAGGATTTTAGTTTTGTTGTGGAAATGGTAATGAAAGTTGAGGGTTCTCATTTTGAAGTTGTGTTTGCTGATTTTGTTGTGGAATGTGTGGGGGAGGATAATTTTGATATGATGGAGGATATTGATAATATTGAGAAAATCTCCCATAAGGATTTTGTACTCCTTGTGCCAAAGGTTGAGATTGAGATTGAGTTTGAGGCCAAGGTTGCTGCCAAGAATTCCAATTTGATGGGGGCTGAAGATACATTTGATTATTAAATCCCTAATTTTCTGGCCCCTGCCAAGGTTTTCTAGAGACAAAGCAAAGAGGTTCTACTGAATTTGGAATTGTTTCTTCTTGAAAAATAACCTTAAGACCTGGAATCGAAGGACAACCCTTGGTTTCATGATTCTCTGAGAAAATCATACAAGTCTCTATAATTTTTTCATCTAAAGGGCATTCTCTTAGAGCATGTTTTTTCTGCATTTTGGATAGAAAATAGCTAAAGCATTAGCCTCGGTTTTCTTCTTGTTTTGCAACTTAAGAGTGTTTATTTTCTCACTAAGACTCCCTAGAATATCGCTTTTGAATTCATCAAGCATATTACCAATTTCTTCCCTACTCATTGATCCAGTTGCAGATTTATTTACTTTAACAAGAGAAGGATCTCTTGGACCTTTTCCAGTTTTGGATTTCCCTCTTGAGAGATGAACACATAATTCTCCTATATCATTTAATGGGAGTTGAGAGATATCTCCCTTCCCCATCATGTTAAGGATATCTATCCGCTCATCTCTAATGGCTTTTACTGAAAGAGCTTTTAAGGTATCTTCATCTAAATTGTCCATCTTTGCTCTTTTCAAATTATAGTTGAATCTCTCAATCGAATCCTCTAAATTTTCATCCTCCCTTTGCATCATTTTGAACACTTCATCTTTGTGATTGGTAGGCATGCAATATCCAAATACCTATCCAAAAACACTTTTTTCATGTCATTCCATGTTCTAATGGATTGAGTGACTAACCCCATGAACAACTTCAAAGCAAATCCTTTCAGTGTTGAAGGGAACAACTTAAGTTTTTGAGAGTCTTCTAGATAATCATAGGTTCTGCACAAGATTTCAAACTAAAATAAAAATGTTTTAGGATCCTCACTTTTTAACCCATGGAAGTTTGGGAGGACTGAAGGTGAGATATTTTTCATTGTGGCATTTTATTCTTCATCCACTACAGCGAATCCAAAAGAATTATCTAGTTCCCTATTTCCTTTGCCTCCTCCATTATTTTGTCTACCTCTTCCTCTACCACCTCCTCCAAACAGTGTGAATTCTCCATCCTCTCCTTCTTCTGCCATTACAGTTTCTTCAGGGTCAGTATAAGGTTCAACTTGCAAGGTTACTTTCTCCTCCTTTGGTTCTTCTATTAATGGGATATGGGAGAGAGCGTATACATCTTATTCCTCACCAGGTATTCCTAATTCTTCAACTAAAATGTGCTCCCTTATAGAGGTGAAAAAGGCTACTTCTGCTGTTGGAGATTCAAGATTCTTCTCCTCTAGGACTGACTTGGTAGATGAAGTAGGAGATTCTTTTGATTGGATTTCTGCCCTTGGAATTTTAGGAGTTCTATGGTTGGGAGTATGATTTTGGGTTGGAGGTGTATCTATTCTTGTTCTTGGTGGAGTAGGTGGTGTTGTAGGAATTGAACTCCTGCCTCTAGCTATAAATCTACCCCTAGAGTCTATTTCTCTATGCATATCATTTTTTTTCTTGAATGTAAGAGATAAGGTCACCTAGTTATTGTTGGCATTATGATGCATGTGTTGTACTTGATGGCAACCCTCTCATAGAAGAATATCTCACTTATGTATAACTGGATGAATCTTCAGAAGAGATGACAGATGTGACTGATGGAGGACAGCTCAAAGGAATCAAATGATAGTTCTAAGTGTAACAAGTTAGCTTTGCCATCAAGTCCAAAGGGGGAGATTGTTGGCATTATGAGATAAGTGTTGTCCTTGATGGCAAACCACACTGATGACAAATCATAGTGCAGAAGGGCAGCAGCAAGGAATTGATGATCAGACTATAAGAAGAAGAGAAAGTTCATACACGCAGGTTCGTTAAGCCCAAGTCGCGTGTACACGCTGGTTGGCTTCAGTAAAAGCGCGTGTATGTGGAAAACTTATCTTTGGTCCATGGCGGTTATTCCTTGGAAGTTGTGCCTATGGTTTTTGACCTTGGCGTCTCGGCGGACGTGTTGATCCCTAGTTTTGAAGTTGATGGTATTGGATTTCTATGGTTTTGGCTCTTGGTATTGAACAAGGCCTAAGGCTATATAAGGAGAAGATCATTAGGCAAAGAGATAAGGAATGAGTCTGAGTTGTGAAGATCTGAGGTAGTGTGAGATCCAAGTGCTGGTTATGGGTTGGTGATCTGAACGAAGGTTTCACTCATGTGGAGGATGATGAATGATGGAACGAGATCTCAAGGCTTGGAATGATTATCTTCTTATGGTTTGACTGTGGGTAGACTAGATCTATTGACGCATGTTTATTGTTATGATCTGGGTATGTTTTGATGTCTGATATAGCTGCGGAGTTTTAAGTTTGAATTTACAGATCTGTACGCGGGTTGTCTTTGGTAAAAGAGCGCATACACGCAGGTTGGGTTCATCCAGGTAGCGTGTACATGGTAAAGCTTGATATTTGAAGTTGCAGATGAGTCTGATGGTTATTGCAGAGTTCTGTGTCTATTCTGTGTTCTGGTGACTGTGTTGTTGACAGTGTTTCAGTGTTCAGTGCTTCAGTGATCAATGATGCAGGTTGTACTACAATGATGATTGTCTTATGGATCCAGTATGAAAATGTATGAAACGTGGTCTCGGGTAGATCGTAGGCCGGCACCTATGTACTGGTAATCATATCAGCCAGTACAAGAGCAAGGGGAGTAAAGATTGGAGCATTCTGTAGGTAGGCACCTACGTACTAGTAAATGGATCGGCTAGTACAAGAGCTAAGAGGGTTGTAGCCCTCTGCAGGTTGTAGCCTGCGTGCTGGTAAAGGACTGCACCAGTACATTGTAAAAGAAGTTTCTTATTAAAGAAGAAAGAGACGAATTGCAGCAGGTGGTTTTCACCCACATTGGGTTTCCACCTTATATCATGGTGTTCATGTGTGTGGCTCTTGTGTGATGATCTGTTCTGTTATACTGCACCCGTTTACTGTTAATATGGTTAAGAATCTTCTGATGCATTTACTGAAGATAACCTAACTAAATCATAAGATCTCTTGATATACGCTAGTTGCAATAAACACAGTAGCGTGTACACGCGGGTTCACTTAACAGAAGTAGCGTATATGTTTCTGAGTATGAAATTGAAAAGTTTTATCTGATCTGATAATACTGATTCACCCCCCCCCCCCTCTCAGTATTATTTCCAACAATTGGTATCAGAGCAGGTCCTTTGGTAGAAGCTTGATCGCTTGAAGGAGATCCGTGGAACAATGGGAAAGAAGCTTAAGAAGAGAGCCCATAAGAAGAAGAAGACATCTCAGAAGGACTATGACAGTGGGAGAATCGATTGGGGATTAGGTATAAGAAGCTCTTCAGATTCAGAATCAGATTCAGAATCATTATCAGGTATGAATGTGTTATCCTCTGATGTTCCAGATATATTTCCTTGTGAAAGAGATGGAAGTGATAGTGAAACTACTGAACTTGCTCTTATGGGTGAACAAGAAAGAAATGAGATAGAAGCAGAATTTAGAAGACTGAGAAGCAAAATTAGAGCTCAAGAAGATCTTCTGAACATAAAGGATAAAACTGCTAAGACTCAACGAGAGTTATTCAAGGAGAGATATCAAAAGTTGCAGGTTGAAGCAACATCTCTAAGAAATGAAGTCAATGACAAGAACACAACCATCAAGAAACTCAAAGATAGATCCAGCTACTATGAAGATCTTGAAGCTACAATCCTCTCACTAAATGGAGATCTTGAAGAATCAAGGAAGTAGAATAAAGATCTACATCAAGCAATTAAAAAACAAGAAAATGAAGTCATCAGCTTAAAATCCCAGCTGGAATATGCTTTCCGAGTTCGTCAAATGCAGCAGGATCTGAATGAAGAGCAAGAAAGGGAGATTCTCAAACTAAGGCATCAGTTGGAAGAAGGAAGGAAAGCTGAAGAAGACATGAAGAAGCAATGTCTAGAAAAGGAGGAACATCTTCAAGTTGAGGTAAATATCTTGAAAGGTAAATTAGAAGAAAAGGATAAGCTTTTGAGATTTCAAGATAGTACTAAAGCCTTGGATGATATTCTTAGTAGTCAAAGGTCTCCTGCTATCAAGACTGGTCTTGGTTTTCATGAATCTGTTGAAGGTGAATCTAGTTCACAAGGTGAGGCAAGGAACTCTAAAGAGAAATCTAAAATGATCAACAAGTAGATGAAAGGTCAACCCCATCAACAATCAAGGAAAGAGATTCCTCAAAGAAAATCTTTTACTCCTCCTATGAATAATGTTGAATGTTATGTATGTCATAATCTTGGACATGTTGCAGCTAGATGTAGAAGAAGAAAGGTTCAAGACCATCATGCAGAAAGATCATCACACTCAAGGTATTTTAATGGATATTGCTTTGCTTGCAATATGTATGGTCACAAAGCTGCTGATTGCTACAGGAGAAATATGAAACATGTAAGATGTTACGCATGTAACAAGCTTGGACATATAGCAAAGGAATGCAGGAACAAAGGATGGACATCACACCAAAAGAAGAAAACCTCATCACACTTGAAGATATGGAGGAAGAAGGAAGTACAGTCAGCACAATGTACTGAGACACAGCACAGCACAGACATATGAGACTCAGGGGGAGCTGAAAGTGTAAAATAGCAGTGTTCTGAATCTAATACGCAAGTTCCTTAAAGGGAAGTCGCGTACATACGCGAGTTAGACACTGCAAAGTCGCGTATATGTCAGGCTGAAGAAAAGCAGTGTGGTCAGGATCAGAAAAAGGATCTGATATGATTCAGTCTATTATTTGCTCTATTGGTTACAGTCTGCTGAGGATGTGTGGAAATGTTTTGTTACTCGTTTTGATCCTAACTTGAGGATGATGATGTTTTGATGCTTATTGCTGATATATGCATGATCAGATCTAACAGATGGCACTGGTTGAGGGGGAGCATATGCCTTTAGTAATTCATTGTTGGCATTATGGTTAATAATCCTTGGTGATGATTCTTATATGGCTAAATGATATATCTTGCTATGATATGGTTGTGAGTTGCCTATGATAAACTCTCATATGATTCTTGAAGTTACATAGAAGATGTTCAGATCAGATTTATGGTTGATCCTTTGATGATGCATATATGGTGCTTACATGGTGATCTTCATAAGGACAAGGAGAAGTACAAAGCTTGAATACACGTCTTCCTCACTTGATGATGAGTCACTTATATACTGTTGTTGTCATATGCATAAAGATCATACAGTTATGATGCAGGAACTCATGTGGATAAGGATTGTTGCTGATGATGATATCAAGAAGCTTTGAGCTCAAGATACATAATGCTGATACATGGATGACTCCTCAAAGTCACTTTGTTGGAGACATGATGATGAGTTCGTATCTATATGATGATAGGTTGATACTTACATATGTTGATTGATGCAGATGTTCCCAAGTAATGATACTTGGATCATGTAGATCTTGACGTTGATGAAATGGCTATGGTGGTTTCACATGTAATGTGAATGATTTCATGATGATGTTTAAAAGGAGGAGTTGACATCTATGTTCAGACATACCTTGCTACAGGACATTTACAGGTTGCTGATATGAAAATATATGTACGCGAGTTTCATAAGGCCTATCCGCGTATATACGCTTGTTTATGTGGATGCAGACGCGTATATGAAGTTTTGAAGGAAATCAACAGGGACAAATGTTGGTTGCAGAAAGTCTGATATGGGTTCGACAGAGATCATCTGGCACAGGTTCAGGGGGAGCAGATAATATTTCAATGATGCATTGTTGGCATTATCTTAAAGCTTTTGGTTCTAGTTCACATTTGTTGTTGGTTTCAAGTGGAACAAAGGCGAAAGGAGAACAGAAGGATCTCTTGGTTGCTGATCTGAATGGTGATTATCAGATGCCGCTGGTGACTTTCATAAGTCTTGGTCTAGTTCTTTCGTCTCTATGTCATATATCTCTTTTGTGGTATCTCTTTCATGGTGTCAAGGTCATATAACGGCCTATTTTGGTTTCCCCACTATGCCTGGGATGATTGATGCAATATGATTGGTTGTCATATGTAAACTTTTGATGTATCCCCACTTGGTTGGGTGGATGAGTCAATTTTTGTATACCCTCACTTAGTTGAGAGATGGATGTATGTATGAGTCTTTGGTGATAGGAAGGTCTTTTATGATGTATAGAGTCATGTTCTTCTTGAAGAACATCTTTTGCAGATCTTGCCTACAGTCAGGAAGAGCATGAACAACACACTTCAGCGGTAAAGACATTCAGCATGTACTCAGAGGGAGCATGGACAGATTGGTACACCTTGGCATATACAAAGGGGAGACTGTTCAGAGATTTCAGCAGGTACTCAGGGGGAGTATGGACAGTGGAATGATTCAGCAAAGGAAGAGAATATCTTGGTCCACCCTTTGCCCTTGATGTCAAAGGGGGAGAGTGATTTGGTGTTGTTGCCATCAAGTCCAAAGGGGGAGATTGTTGGCATTATGATGCATGTGTTGTACTTGATGGCAACCCTCTCATAGAAGAATATCTCACTTATGTATAACTGGATGAATCTTCAGAAGAGATGACAGATGTGACTGATGGAGGACAGCTCAAAGGAATCAAATGATAGTTCTAAGTGTAACAAGTTAGCTTTGCCATCAAGTCCAAAGGGGGAGATTGTTGGCATTATGAGATAAGTGTTGTCCTTGATGGCAAACCACACTGATGACAAATCATAGTGCAGAAGGGTAGCAGCAAGGAATTGATGATCAGACTATAAGAAGAAGAGAAAGTTCATACACACAGGTTCGTTAAGCCCAAGTCGCGTGTACACGCTGGTTGGCTTCAGTAAAAGCGCGTGTATGTGGAAAACGTATCTTTGGTCCATGGCGGTTATTCCTTGGAAGTTGTGCCTATGGTTTTTGACCTTGGCGTCTCGACGGACGTGTTGATCCCTAGTTTTGAAGTTGATGGTATTGGATTTCTATGGTTTTGGCTCTTGGTATTGAACAAGGCCTAAGGCTATATAAGGAGAAGATCATTAGGCAAAGAGATAAGGAATGAGTCTGAGTTGTGAAGATCTGAGGTAGTGTGAGATCCAAGTGCTGGTTATGGGTTGGTGATCTGAACGAAGGTTTCACTCATGTGGAGGATGATGAATGATGGAACGAGATCTCAAGGCTTGGAATGATTATCTTGTTATGGTTTGACTGTGGATAGACTAGATCTATTGACGCATGTTTATTGTTATGATCTGGGTATGTTTTGATGTCTGATATAGCTGCGGAGTTTTAAGTTTGAATTTACAGATCTGTACGCGGGTTGTCTTTGGTAAAAGAGCGCATACACGCAGGTTGGGTTCATCCAAGTAGCGTGTACATGGTAAAGCTTGATATTTGAAGTTGCAGATGGGTCTGATGGTTATTGCAGAGTTCTGTGTCTACTCTGTGTTCTGGTGACTGTGTTGTTGACAGTGTTTCAGTGTTCAGTGCTTCAGTGATCAATGATGCAGGTTGTACTACAATGATGATTGTCTTATGGATCCAGTATGAAAATGTATGAAACGTGGTCTCGGGTAGATCGTAGGTCGGCACCTATGTACTGGTAATCATATCAGCCAGTACAAGAGCAAGGGGAGTAAATATTGGAGCATTCTGTAGGTAGGCACCTACGTACTAGTAAATGGATCGGCTAGTACAAGAGCTAAGAGGGATGTAGCCCTCTGCAGGTTGTAGCCTGCGTGCTGGTAAAGGACTGCACCAGTACATTGTAAAAGAAGTTTCTTATTAAAGAAGAAAGAGACGAATTGCAACAGGTGGTTTTCACCCACATTGGGTTTCCACCTTATATCATGGTGTTCATGTGTGTGGCTCTTGTGTGATGATCTGTTCTGTTATACTGCACCTGTTTACTGTTAATATGGTTAAGAATGTTCTGATGCATTTACTGAAGATAACCTAACTAAATCATAAGATCTCTTGATATACGCTAGTTGCAATAAACACAGTAGCGTCTACACGCGGGTTCACTTAACAGAAGTAGCGTATATGTTTTTGAGTATGAAATTGAAAAGTTTTATCTGATCTGATAATACTGATTCACCCCCCCTCTCAGTATTATTTCCAACAGTTACACTTCCCCGGAAATGGTGCCAAAATGTTTAGTCAATTTAGTATCCTAAGTTTCTTTACATAAATTATCAACCGAGGCTCGTAAGCTGATGAAGTGTAGTGCACTATATGTGCTAGTTAACCCTTCTTACTTCGTTGTTTTGTATTTTTATATTGTCTTTTTTTGGGGGTTTCTTTGATTCCTAATGATGTACAGTCTAAATTATGAGAAACTGAGTCTAAATTTCCTAAAGGTGAACTAATCAAAAGCTAAGTTAAAGGAAGGAAAAATAGAGAATCTATCCTATATTGTCATTTAATCCTAAGTGAAAAATTAAAAGGTGAAGTTGTAAGGAAAATTGAAATCATTACAGAGAATGAAACTAACTGAAGTACTTCCCGTTGCACAAAACCTGTTAGGGTCCCACCCTAACCCCCTTATTTATGTTATGGGATTGAGTCATAGTCAAGAGTCAATAAAGCCCATATTAATAATTGTAAGTGGTTAACTCGCAATTAATGACGGGACCACAGTTAGTTGCAAATGGGCCGTAGTATTAGATAGATGGTATTAATAAAACCCATGGTATTGATCCATGGTATTGCATGTATGAGTCATATATAAAGGATAGAGACTCCCTTCGAGGAGCATCATGTCTTATTTTTGAATCGAGCTCTGCTCTATTGGAGGTTGCCCCCTCGAAGAGGCCAAGTAACATTGCTTTCTGAATAATAAAATATTTGCTGTTGTCTCTCACTATTCTATGTTCTGGGTATCTTTCTTCACATATTCTGTATTTGGGTATCTTTTTGCAGGTTAAGAGCATAACAAGTGGTATCAGAGCACTTTCTAGGGCCGATGGGATCTCCATTTCTTAGCAATTTTTTTTATTTTTTTTTTGGCTAGAGACGTGTTCTGGCATCTTTAAACCACGGGATCTGTCTTTGAGCGCATAAACCTGTGGATTTGGGGAGGCATGCATGCAGGAAATACAAGAGGTGGTCACGCTTGTTGGACTCCCTTGTAACCCCTGTGGGTAACCCTTCGAGTAGTAGCGCATTAGATAGAACCGCGTACGGACTGTCTTCCAAGTACCTTCTGGGTATATCGGAAGCCCCTTAGCTCCTCCGCAACCTCACCATAGATAAACCATCGGCTGTCTTGCTACTACAGTACACCGAGAACAGCACTCAGAGAGATTACTCGCCCGTACGATAGGGTAGTCGGGTTGTACGGCTAAGGGTACGGTTGATCCTCCTTAGTTAGAGCCCTGAAACATTGGGTCGAGTACTACTGTCAGACCCTTATGTATATTGCGATCTGTAGCACCTGACACTCCTTGAGACCATAGTTCCCTTTTCTATCTTGGGATCACGCATCATCTTTGCCAAATCTGCTCGTGCAAAGGGGTGCAACAGCAGCAGACATCAGTCTCGTAGTTCCAAGTTAGCAGACCAACCATTCCGATCTATTAAATCCATCAGATCCGTAGCAGCAGTCTGTTCCGCCGCCCAGAGCTATCCGATCCACCATTCAGATCTCTCAGATCCACCAGATCTGAGTAGTTGTGTGGGGTTCCTATACCGGGGCAGAATTTTCACAGGACTTTTGGCAGCATTGACATTTTGAGGATTTGGCGACTGCAGTATTCATAAGGAAGGAGTAAAACTCCTAACGGAGTTTTCAGGAAAAAAAAAAGTCTGAGATCTCCCGGGGTGCAGAGTAAAACTTGGTTAGGAGTTTTTAGAAGAAAAAAAGAAAGAGAGAAAAAGTCTGAGATCTCCCGGGGTGCTTATTGGTGATCTAGCCCATCAGAATCAGGACGATGAGCTGAGCACGGTGGTACCATTCAATTCTTACTGAATTTTTTTTTTGGGTGGTCCCAAATCTCAAGAACATCTGATCGGTGCATGGTAGAAACTAGAGCTCAAGCTATGGCGAATGAGAGGATTGACAAACTTGAACTAACCTTGCAATCCATCCAAAGTCAACTTGACGAACTATCTACCCTAATCTTGAAGGTCAAGGAGGAAGCCCACGAGGAGGCATATAATGGCAATGGACACAGTGAGGGTGAGTCTATCCACTCTCCTCACGTCTGGGGCACCCACCAACAATCCCGTCAGCGACCCCCGAAGTTGGATATGCATAAATTTGACGGTTCTCACCCAGCAACATGGATAGCACAAATGGAGCAGTATTTCAATCTGAATAACATCTTAGATAATGAGACTCAGCTTATGGTGGGGAGCATGTACTTGGACAATGAAAGGTGGCAATGGTGGGAATGGCATCAACGTTGCAATGGACCTTTTCTGGCTTGGACCAACTTCAAAAAATCTCTTACAGACCGATTTGACCAGTAATCTTCTTTTTTGGGTCGTCTTACTAAGCTCCGACAGACTGGCACAGTGGATGAATATATTACAGCCTTTGAAGCCTTAGCCTTCTGCGGTAGGGGTCTCTCAGATGTGTTCTACACGGAATGTTTTATTAGCGGTCTTAAAGAAGCCATAAAATCCCAAGTCCTACTGCACCACCCTCACACATGGACGAAGGCTTGCAAGGTAGCTCGTAACGTGGAACGTGCATTAGCAGGCCAGTACATTCGCCCAAATTTCTCCACTAAGGGTCGCCCCCCACAGGCTCACAACACGACTCAAACACTTAAGGTCCAAAAGGTGTCCTTGGCAGAAATGGCCGAAAGAAGAAAGCAAGGATTATGTTACTACTGTGATGAAAAATACTCCCCAGGTCATAAATGCAAGGAGCCCAAATTTTTTCAAATTGATGCCACTGACTACAGCTCATCGGAGGAAGGTCCACCACTTGAGGAACATGAGGCAGTAGAAAAGGACATCCAAAAGGACAATGTCCCTGATGAACGAGTTATTTCGCTGCATGCTTTGGCAGGGATTTCTTCACCTCAAACTCTCAAAATCAGAGGTTTTATTAAACATCGCCCAGTAGTAGTCTTGATTGATAGTGGAAATACACATAATTTCATCCATCCCAAAGTCACAGAAGCAGCGCATTGTTTTGTACGAGCAGTTTCTAACTTCCAAGTCCAAATTGCGGATGGGGGCACAATGAAATGTGAAGGCCGCTGTGAAAATGTCAAACTTCAAATGGGGGATTATCAGTTGAAGACCCACATGTTCGCCATACACATGGGAGGGTGCGACATTGTCCTCGGCGCTGAATGGCTCCGCACTCTTGGGCCAATCACAATGGATTTCTAGGAGTTATATATGAGTTTTAAGCAGAACAACTCCACACATACCCTTCGTGGACTCCAGGCAGGAGCTCCTTCTATCATCAGCTCGCATAGGATGGAAAAATTGCTAAAAAAGGGCCATCATGGAGTTATAGCTCAATTTAATGCTATCCAGGCAGTCGCAACCAAGTCTCCGCTGATTCATCGTGAGATGCAACAGATTTTAAATAACCATCTGTCGGTCTTTGACAAGCCTTATGAGATTCCACCCTCGAGAGGGGAACATGATCATAGCATCACCTTGGTTCCAGGGGCCCAACCCCCAAATGTGCACCCATACAGATATCCGTTCACCCAAAAGAAGGAAATAGAAAAAATAATCAAGGAACTTTTGGAAGCAGGTGTCATTTGTCCCAGCATTAGTCCTTATTTATCACCGGTGGTCATGGTGCTCAAGAAAGACGGGGAGTGGCGGATGTGTCCAGAATTCAGGGCCCTCAATAAGTTGACAGTCAAAGATAAATTTCCCATCCCGGTGGTTGATGATTTGCTGGATGAACTCAATGGGGCTCAATTCTTCACTAAGCTGGATCTGCGCTCAGGCTACCACCAAATTCGCATGAAGGAAGTCGACACTCCAAAGACTGCTTTCCAAAATCATGAAGGCCATTATGAGTTCCTGGACATGCCATTCGGTCTTTGTAATGCCCCATCTACTTTTCAGAGCCTTATGAACCACCTTCTCAAACCATATCTCAGGAAATTTGTCCTTGTCTTCTTCGATGAAATCCTCATCTATAGTTGCACTTGGGCCGCACATCTTCAGCATGTAGATCTACTCTTGTAACTGCTCCGCAAGCTTAAATTATTTGTTAATATGTCCAAGTGTTCGTTTGGCATGGAAGAAGTTGAGTATTTGGGCCACATTGTGGGGCGTGAAGGTGTCAAGGTGGACCCCAAAAAGATCTAGGCAATGCAGAATTGGCCTCAACCTAGGACCTTGAAGAGCCTGAGAGGATTTTTGGGTCTCACAGGCTATTATCGCAAATTTGTCTGCAATTATGGTCCCATAACGAAGCCCCTCACTCAACTCCTGAAGAAAAATTCATTCTTCTGGAATGAGGACGCACAACAGGCCTTTACAGCTCTCACAAATTCCATGTGTTCCACTCCAGTCTTAGCACTACCTGATTTCATCAAATCTTTTGTCGTTGAATGTGATGCCTTGGGTACGGGTATTGGGGCGGTCTTAATGCAGAAAAGACGACCTTTGGCCTTCACAAGCCAACAACTAAGTGGGAAGAATCTGGGCCAATCTACCTACCAGAAGGAAATGATGGCCATCTTACATGCAGTAGAGACCTGGCGACCTTACTTATTGGGGCGATGTTTCCAAATCTGCACAGATCATCACAATCTTAAATATTTCTTGGAGCAACACCTATCCTCCCCACAACAAAATAAATGGCTCGCCAAAATGCTAGGATATGATTATGAGATCATTTATAAGAAAGGGAAAGACAATAGTGTAGCAGATGCATTATCTCGCCAATTTGAGGAGGAAAGTAATCTGCTAGCAATTTCCCTCCCCATTCTAGAATGGATTGAAGAGGCTCACAAGGAACGGTTTGCACATCCCGGGCTCTCCCAACTCATTTCTCAATTGCTTGCGGATCCAAATTCCAACAAGGGCTACTTGTGGTAGGATGAGATTCTTCGCTACAGGGATAGAGTCGTAATATCACCAACATCCACCGTCAAAAGTCACATTTTGGCGAAATTTCACTCATCCCCCATTGCAGGACATTCAAGCTTTCAGAAGACGTATGCTCACACCAGAAGATCATTTTTTTGGATAGGCATGAAAAAGGACATCCTTACATTCGTAGCAGAATGTGATGTCTGTTAACGCCACAAAGGGGAGACTGTCAACACACCAGGCACATTACAACCGTTGCCCATCCCGGCATCAATATGGACGGAGGTTTCTATGGATTTCATTATAGGTCTTCCAAAGTCAGGAAACAAGTCAGTCATCATGGTGGTTGTGGACAGACTTCCGAAGTATGCTCATTTCTGTGCCCTACCCCACCCGTTTACACCAACTTTGGTCGCTCAATCTTTCATGGATCAGATCTTCAAATTGCATGGCATGCCTACTTCTATTGTGTTTGATTGTGACCTGATCTTCACCAGTAATTTTTGGCAGGAACTCTTCAGGCTACAAGGCACTCAACTAAAACTCAGTACTTCCTATCATCCACAAATGGATGGTCAAACTGAAGCCGTCAACAAATGTCTAGAAACCTACCTTAGGTGTTTCACTTCAGAAAAGCAACATCTTTGGGTACAGTGGTTACCTCTGGCTGAATAGTGGTATAACACCAACTATCATGCCACCACCAAAATGACTCCCTATGAAGCAGTATATGGTCAACTCCCTCCTTCCCCTACTTCTTATATCAAGGGGTGCTCAAAGGTACAAGCAGTGGATCAACTCCTACAACACCACGCAACCATGCTCTCCCATCTTAGGGAGAATCTTCATCAAGCTCAAAACCGCATGAAGCAACAGGTAGACCAGCATCGCTCAGAGCGCCAATTTCAAGAAGGGGATCAGGTCTTTTTGAGGCTACAACCATATAAGCAAACATCACTCAAAGACAAGGGTTGTCAGAAACTATCTCCAAAATTCTACGGACCATATCAAGTACTTCAGCGCATTGGAGAAGTTGCTTACAAGTTGGCTTTGCCACCTACTGCAAAAATCCATCCAGTTTTCCACATCTCATGCCTCAAGAAAGTGATTGGGAACAATTGCAGAATTCAAACCAGTCTACCTGAATTGGATGAAGAAGGGTCAATCTAGCTCCAACCTAAACAGGTCCTATACACACGAGACAGGCACCTACGGGGCCGCATGATTAGGGAAGTCCTCATCAAGTGGAAAGACACCTCTCCAGAAGATGCAACTTGGGAACCAGCCACTATTCTTCAGCAGTTTCCACAGCTTCATCCTTGAGGACAAGGCTAGTCTTAAGGGGGAGGGCATGTTAGGGTCCCACCCTAACCCCCTTATTTATGTAATGGGATAGAGTCATAGTCAAGAGTCAATAAAGCCCATATTAATAATTGTAAGTGGTTAACCCGTAATTAATGACGGGACCACAGTTAGTTGCAAATGGGCCGTAGTATTAGATAGATGGTATTAATAAAACCCATGGTATTGATCCATGGTATTGCATGTATGAGTCATATATAAAGGATAGAGACTCCCTGCGAGGAGCATCGTGTCTTATTTTTGAATCGAGCTCTGCTCTATTGGAGGTTGCCCCCTCGAAGAGGCCAGTGAACATTGCTTTCTGAATAATAAAATATTTGATGTTGTCTTTCACTATTCTATGTTCTGGGTATCTTTCTTCACATGTTCTGTATTTGGGTATCTTTTTGCAGGTTAAGAGCATAAAAAACCTTCAATTTTGAAAGATATCTTTCTTGAGATTGCATACAAGCAACTTCCTATAATGTGTGGTCCAAATAAATAAGCAAAACATGCAAACAGTAAGTGATTGGTTTCAATCCTTGTGTAAAATGAATGTTTAACCATTTAGTTTAGGATGGATATTAGCTTGAAATGGTGGTCAAAAAGATTTATTCACAAAATGCATTGGCAATCTGAACTAGGAAATAAATAACCAACAAAACAGTGGGTAAAATAATCAACAATGCATCCTTATTAATTTTCAACCTTACCCTGTTAAAACAAAACAAGTTTCATTTATGAAATAGATAGGAGAATCAAGATTGCACCATTGAATTCTAACATTATGCTACTGAATAGAATTAAAAGAAATCAAACTATAAGAAATCAGCCTAAGTTACAAACACTGCTAAAAGCAAATGATGAAATTAAAACTAAACAAAAAACAAAATAAAAAGAAAAAAACCTCCTTCAGTGAAGGGGCCCTCTGCAACTGACTGAGTTGAGCTGCTAATTAGCTGAAGATATTCCTTCAAATGATCACTTGCTCAAAGATGACTTCATATTATTAACAGGAAAACAAGTTCCAAAATTACAGAGCTATAAGTCTGAGCTTCATACATCCAAAAATTCAAACTTTTTCTCAGTTTTGTACAACTGGTATTTAAAGAAACATTCCTAGCTATATTTTTAGAGAACTTAGCTACAAGTGGTCCACACATTTACAATAGTTTTGTGTAAGTGGTTGATTAGCACAGGTGACTTTAAGCCAGCAAGATGGTTGCATGAAACCATTATCACCAGTGGCTACTTCGAGTTATTGCTGCAACAAAACTGTCGGGTTTTATTAGTTAACCATGAAGAGTGGACAAAGAGTCCTATTACTCTTGGGTTTCTTTGTTTGACTCCTCCTTTGACTTTGGTCTTAAGCTGGATTTTTGTGTTGATCTGGGCTATGTGACTAGGATAGGATCCATGTAAAGACGATTCCAGAGATGCCCATGTGGCCGGTTTCTTCGTTTGACACATGTAACCTGTTCAACCATGGAAGTAGCTACAGAACACACAGTTAGCTATAGAATAGGCTATGTTTTGTAGCTAATTTTCAAAAACTTATTTCAGGTAGAAAAAACATAAAAGTATAACATGTCAATCATTTAGTGTCTTCCTTGAGACAAAATCTATCATTTATTAGTGATGGGGATTTGTCTTTTATGGAAAACAAGAGAAAGAAGTGAGAAAATTTGTGAAAGAGAGAGTAATTCTGAGGTGCAATAGAAACATGGTGACAAGGGGGAATATGATGTTAATTAATCCCATTAGGAGGCTCCCTAATCAGATTTGACAAAATGGCCTATAACAACTACCATGTTGGGTCTCAGCATTTCACTTCCTATCTCTCCCTTCTTATTCAACAATGCAATGTTTTGTACTTTAACTTCCCCATTGACGTCAATGGAAAAGGAAACCACTTTCAACCAATTAATGTTTGGTCAATTCTAGCATACATGTAACCTTGTGAATTTATGTATGCACCTATCTCTCTCCTTTTTTCATTGAAAAGATGCATTTCACCAGTCAAATCAACACATCACTGGAAAATTTACCCCCCCCTACAACTAATCTCCCCCTATCATTCTAATTCTAAGAACCCCTCATCTTCTTCCCATGTTGATTGCTTCAGCTATGTCTATTCTAATCTAAAAAACTACATTCATTCCTATGGAGAAGATTTAGTTGAGAGAAAAGTGAGCATTCACTTCCAATATATTCCATAGATATTCAACAACCACTTACTTGTTAGGTAAAATTGACTCAATGTTTGAGTCAAAGTTGACCTGGTTAAATAGTAGTGGTTGTGGGCACATGGCATAGTGTACCCATGGTATTATAGTCTGTGGTATTGCATAAAATGAAGCCTATAAAATGCTGGGAATACTTCATTGTAAGGGAGGCCTTAAGGTGAGTGGTGGAGGCTCACTTGGTTGGATTGGCCAGGGTTTTGGCCAATGCTAATGAGATCTCATTAGGTTGGGTTTTTCCCTGGATTTGGGGTTTTCCTAGATAAATATTATGTGTATTGTTGCTGGTTATTTTATTATTCCTCTTTGTAAATCTCGGTAAATTTGAGTAATAATTTATCTCTCTGCCATAAATTTTTTAACAAATGGTATTAGAGCTAAGTTGGCTTCAGAAGGACATTTTTTGTTGCCAAGGGTTTGTATTGGCCTGGTAGATAGAGAGAATTAATTTTTGCTTGCAGATCTGGATCAAAAGACATAGATTGTGAAGCAAAGTTGCACACTATTGGGTCATGGGAGATTCAGTGGATGAGGAGGATATGTGCATGTGGATTAATTAATTGATGAACCATGTACCTGAAAAGAATGCCTAGATAACTAGCGGTTATAATGGTAGGTGATCCATGTAATTCGGTAGATGGGTTCTTTTTGTATGGAAATTGATGTCATATGTACAAATACAGAAAGAAGGGTAAAAAAATATGCTGATGTAAGACCTGGTAAGGCATGCGTACCCCTGTGTAATTACTAGTAAGGTCTGGGTTAGACCTAAGGAATATAGGGATGCCGGGTTAACAAATCCCGTGTAAAATTTTTGAAGGGGGTAAGGGCTACAGTGAGTGGGATTGTCTCACTTAGGATGTTTTGGTTGGATTTAGTCAAGGAACCCCAAGTCAAGTTTAAGGGGGGACTTGTTAGGTAAAATTGACTCCAGGTTTGAGTCAAGGATGCCCTCGTTAAATAGTACTAGTTTTGGGTACATGGTATAGTCTACACATGGTATTATGGTCCATGGTATTGCATGAAATGGAGCCTATAAAATGTTGGGAATACTTCATTGTAAGATAGGCCTGGAGGTGAGTGGTGAAGGTTCACTTGGCTAGATTGGCCAAGGTTTTGGCCAATGCTAATGAGATCCCATTGGGTTGGGTTTTTCCCCAGATTCGGGGTTTTCTCGGATAAATATTATGTGCATTGTGGCTAGTTATTTTATTATTCCTCTCTATAAATTTTGGTAATCTCAATAATAATTTATGTCTCTACCGTAAATTTCTAAACATTACTAGGACTTTTAAGATATCAACAACCTGTGTATCAATGAGCCAAGAGAACATTCATATCTGTTGGTCTAAGTCTGAGTCAAGCTTACATTTATAATTATGTAGCTCTACTTGGACTCATGGAAATGACCTCTAGATTCAACAAACATCTCTCCTTTGCATGAGTGACACAAATTATCTTCTTCTATAAAGGCTTATCAACCGTATACCATCTAGCGACAACACACTTTTGTCTTTATTGCTGGCAATCTGATAATACTTTTGTTGTTGCATTAAACTCTCCATGGCTTAACATTTTTAAATGTTCCTTTAACAAAGCTTATGGGTCCCTTTGAATTTAGAGCTACCACTGAACCACCTTCACAATGCAAACTTGTCTTATCCTAATGGGGGATTTGACTGCTTCAAATCTCACTCAAAGCATCAGAATTATGATATCTAGAAAAATGATCTTTTAGTACAACAATATTTTCTTCTAGCTTCGTAATTTCCTAACAAGTTGACACAAGCTTCCTTCTAAAATAGATGTTTTCCTCAAGATCTTCTAACTCATTAGAAGAGCTACTAGATTCCAAACTAGTGTCTATTTCACTTACAATTTCTTCAATAAGTTGTTCCGTTGTTGATTCTATAGATTGTTTTGTAGACACATCAGATATTTTGTCTTCCTCTATACCATAGGTTCACCCATTATCTTCTACAGAAGTATCTAGATCTATTATTGCTACCAAATTAGTTCCTTCTCTACTGCTAGTAGATGAACAACTATCTCTTTCATCGGAAATTACTTTTGAACATCGAGTTGATAGATGGCCTAATATTCTACCATAACAATTAGAAAATAAACTTACTTGTAGATTGCATCTCCTTTGAATATTATGAGTGTTGATTATTAAGGTGGCCATTTGATATAGGGGAATCCTCTTCTTGTTCTAATTCATGATCTTCAATACTCTTGAATCTTTGTTTGCTCCATTCTTTAGAGAAGGCCTCTTTATATCACATGCATCTCGAGTGTCTTTATAATTATTATATTTAAATTTCCTAGTAGGTGGTACCCTCCTATTCCATTATATAAGCCATTAATATGAATCCCCAAGACAAACAATTAACCATTAATAATATGATCATCATAAAACACATGTGCTATGTAACTCAAAAATAAATTAATCTCTTCCATAAATATGCTTAAGAAAACATAGTCTTTATGCCTCCATAAAAATTCATCATCATCTATGCATATACATGTTGAATCAAAAATCATCAAACAGTAACAAAACAAGCTCCTTGTGCCTCCCAAAATACCCTTGTATGTCCATCCCCTATCATCATAATGATCATAAGGTATATACATCCCAAAAATGTATATGCATCCCCAAAATAATATATAATAGATTCTTTATAAAACCCTAAATATTCCATCCATAAATAAGTGTTGCAAACCATCCATATAAATATACAAAACTAACATAAGTCTATGCACAAACTAGTGTTGATAAAGTAAACTGAAACTGTAGCAAAAAATTAGACACAATCCATATGTGCATAAACTTCAACCTAAAAATTCTCTATCTTTCTAGATTTCAAAATGGAGCACTTTTAGCCTGTTTCTCCTGCTGATGGGGATGGGATGTGACAAAGTGAGAAGAACCATGAGATGAGTCAAATATTATAAACTGAGCCTTTTTCATTTCATGGCTGACAGGAGGTTCAGCAAGGATAATGATATGTTTAGAATGTTAAGCAACAGATGGAGGAGGTTGGTTAGCAAACCTAGAGGATTGGGCTGTTGGTTGTGGTGCATGAAAAATACAAGAAGAAAATAATTGTAATTTATGTGAAACATTAGGTTCAAGTGGGGGAGGAGGTGGAGGAAGTGAAGTTGTTGGCCACTGCTAAACTAACAGTAATGGTTTTGGATGAATAATATTTTTCCAACCATCATTGGAAGGCACTACAAGTGGGGTATAAATGTGAGGTGGTATTGAGATTTTTATATTATTCTTGTTATGTATGGAAGGTTTCATACATTGAGAAAAAAGATGGTTAGTTATTTGTACACTACTAGTCCAGAGTAGATACGTTAGTTCCCTTGAATCTCCATCAAAATAAATAGAAACCCTAGGCCTTTTATCTCTTCTTATCTCTACCCCCCTGTCACTATTATTTCTTCTCTTGCCTTTGTTTCTATTATAAAAAGTCATATTGTAAAATAGACATCAAGTTACTCACAAGTCATGATGAAATGAAATATTTCAGTATCGGAAAATATATTGTCAAATGAGCCTTAAAAAAATAAAAATTAGGAAAGGTAATTGCAGGGAAAAGGGATAATTTTTGAATGAATCACCATAATTTACTTGATATAAAATAAATAGAAGCTTGTATCATAAAATAATTGATCGAGTGCTAGTATTGGAAAAGTTTATAGAAATCCATTGAATTTTACAGAGGCAAAATCACACATTACTGATAAATATCTCAGATTCAATGCAAGGATAACCTAACATAAAGCATCAGCCCTGTATTATTTCAGAATGTATGGCCCAAATTAAATATGGCACTGAGAAGCATATATTAGTTGCAATTGCAAAAGACAATAAAGGTTCAAGGGTCATTCCCTTAACGAGATAGTAAATTTGGAGCTTATATGGCTCACAAAGAAATGGGTTGTCAGGTCTCTCAAAAACATGAAACAAACAAATTCCCTTATTTTTATAGAATGAATAGAAACATGAAAATCACCATGGCTTTTATCCCAAATCAAAATAATAAGGAATTTAGGAATTCGTAAATAAATTAATATTATAATTAACTTGTCTTTCCGAGGCTATGAAAAGGAATCATTGCATTTGTGTCACACAGAATCGATTTGGTTTAAGCACAAGACCATAGGGTCTCAAGGTCTCGCACTTGCCATATATTGTAATGAAAGAATAATAATTTTCACTATAGGGTTTCATTTAATATTCGTAAACAATAATAAGGGTGCATTAGTGATCACCCATTATTAGGAAAACCATCAAACTATGAGTTGAAATGATAACCTTGATTTTGTGTCTAAGAACTTTGAAAGTATTTTAATAAAAGGAAGAGGGTATGTATTATGTATTGATAGAGATGCATATGCATTTTCATTTTTTAATGTCCCTTATAATAAAGTGAGAAACATATCAAATATGCTACAGTTTGAGCCTTTGAATAAAATAAAATATGCACAAAGGAGGTATTTAATTCGAGGGTAGAGCATATAAAGATAATATCAAAATGCTAAATATTTTAGAGCTGGTTAGAATGCTAAATTTGATGATTAATTTTAAAATTTGGGGAAACTAGATACCAATTTGAGGAAATGAGAAAAATACAAAGTTCTTATGTGCTCGAGGTCTCACCCTAAAGAGCTTGCACTACATGGCACAAGAATTCTTAAGAATGAAGACTATAGGGCAAGACCAAACTATACAAATAGGTCATGAAGTTTTCTTACATTGCATGCAAAATAAAGATTTGCATAAAGATGAGTTTTATGAATTTCAATATTTTCTTGAAAAAACCATGAGGGGATTTCAATTTCAGAGGAAAGGTTTCAGATATTTTTTGAGACATCATCAAGCAATTAACAAACAAACACAAAGAAAAGTAAGTACAGGGCATTAAAACTCAATGTAATTTCAATTAATTAACAACTAGAGTAGATTATTCATCTTCAAGCATACCTAATAATTTGACATGCCCAAGAATAGTTACAATGCAGTCTAAGAATCTAATCTTTTCTGCTTGGACTCTAGTAGTAGTTCAATACAATTTGCAAATGCATAAGTGGAAAACAAAGACCCAAACATTACGAATACCCTCCGAAATCCCACAGGAAAAGTGAAAACTAGAATATTGTGAGCGAGGATAGAGAATTATTATGAATAAATGTCATAATTAATGACAAAGGAAATGATTTCCATCATGGATGGAAAGGCCACAAAACAAGGATTCTAACAAGGATGGGTAATGCGAACAATGACCAATGAATTGGAGAGAAAATACATTATGTGGGCAGATTAAAAGTGGTGTGTTATGTCAGAATCAAAACAATTGTGAAGGTTTCCAAATTAGAGGATTATGCCACGAGGAGAATTGCAATATAAAAGTAACATAGAATTCCACATCAGTGTTAGCCTCTAGTGAACACAAGTGAGAGGGTACCACGTAGCTAAAGTTTGGGCAACTGATGAGCCTCATAAATGGGTAATTATATGGGATCATTTTACCTCCTAACCTGGTCAAATCAACCATTCTCTTAGCTTATTGTATGATTTTATGATTATATTTATGCTTATAGAGTGAGTTGAGTTAGTTATGATGCCATGTGGTCTAATATGTGTTTAATGCATATTATTGATGAATGTTTAGGTCAAAGTCAAGGATCCAGTGGACAAATGGCAGCAATAACTCAAAGTAGACAAAGGAGAGGACTTATATGAGGTAATCCCACTCATTTATTACTCCTCACTTCAAATTCCCCTTCATTTAGCTCAGAGTACAAGCAGCCAAGTCATGCACTAGAAGGCAGCAGAGCAAGTGGAGGATGACTGATGATTATCTCAAGTTTTGGGAGCCAAGCCTCCCTAAATTTAAGGGAGATGTTGGTAGCTTCATTTGTATAAGTAGAGAGGCCTAGGGCCTCACTAGGGTTTATTTTTGTTGGATTTTTGTTGTACTTTTGCTTATGTAAACTCTGCTCAACTTCGAGCTCATTATTTTGACAGTTCCATGTAATCTTGTTATTGTTTTGCAAATAAAGATGGAATCCTTTTTGAGATAGCACTGAGTTACCTCAGATGGTTGAAGCTCTTGGGTTAGGGCCCAATCCAAGAAGCCAAGATCCTCTTTACTTGTATTTGTATGTTTTATTTCAGTTTGTAGTTTAGGTTGTTGTTAGATGCATTTCTTTTATGGTTAAGAATAGGTTGCTTTTGATGATTTAGTAGTTTTCTTTCATTTTTTCTTTCTATGGCAGGTTAAGAAGTGATAAAGAAAAGATTAAAAAGGCTAGAAATAACAAATTGGCCTCTCTTCCTCCCTTTGGGACCATGATTTGTGGCAAAGACCCTCTTGCTACCCCAAAAACATAGATTTTCCTTATTCATAGGACTTCTAGTTTTTGCAGTTTTTTTGGTTAATAGTCTAGTCTTGCTTTGCTTCCGAACTTCTCCATCATGATCATTTCTTTATTTACAACAGTCTTCTTTCATGCTTTCCTTTCTTTCAGCATTTCTCCGCATTTCCTTTCATAGATCATAATTTAGACTAGTTTGATGCAAAACTCTACTTTTCTAGATGCAGTTATTTCATTGCTTGCTTAATCGCATTGGTTGACTGTCAGTTTCTTATGCAACAGATATCTTCTAGCACTAGGTTAGCCTATCATCCATCCCATCCTCCATCTGGTACATGCCCTACAGGTCGCCCAAGTCTCCCCTCAATTTTTCCTTAGTTTCTTTCATTTTCCATAGAATTTCTTCCTCTCTCCTTGAGCAAATCCAATCATCTTTATCTCTCCTAATGATTCTTGGTAGACCCTAAGTCCCCTTAAACTTAATTCCAACCCTCATCCACTTTTTCCACCCACTCTCACACCCTCAAAATAGCGAAAACTTCTCTCGGCCTCCTCCTGTAGCCCTCCTGTAGAATGTTGTTCTTCCTCCTGTAGATTTCCAGTGTCCTCCTGTAGATTTTCCTGTAGGCTTTCTTTTGAAGGCCAAGTGTTGCAAAAGTCTCCAGAAGGCCACCTGAGACCTCCTAGGACCCAACCACACCATCCTACATCCTCTTAAGTTCCAAAACCACCCTTCAACACCACCTATTCGCTGCCACATTCACAAATAATAAATTACATACATGTCAAATTCACATAAAAATACATAAAAATCCAAAAAGATGTTTTCTACTCATTTACTTCCAGAAATATCTTAGTTAGATGTTGTTTTCTTATTTGAATAGATAATGGCATTCTTTTCATGGTTTTCATAGGGCTTTCTACAAAAGTAGGATTAGTTGGTTAATTAGGATTACTTGGTTTGCTTTACATTTTAGTCTTTCTCATTTCTGTAGTTAGAGTAGTATCTGTAGAGTAGTCTTTCTCTCCTTTCATCACATATAGAGATTCTTCTGGAATCCATAGAAGTTAGCTTGAGCTTCTAGTGATCTTGTGTCAGCTGACCAAGTGACAACCTGCAGTAAGAACTAGTACTTGTGCATACAACACCGTCGCTTCCAAGTTTGTTACAAACTACCATGTTGATAAGAGTAAAGTAGGCAGACCAGGAGTTGTAGCATTATCACTGTAATACTGGTGCTCACCACTTTTTGGTGCCATTTCCGGGGAAGCGTCATAGTATTTTGTGATTATTTCTTTCTTCTACTTTTTCCTTGCAACATTCTGCTAATAGTTTATTTCAGCAAAATTAGACTAGTCCTTTCTTTTCCTTCAGTTCTGAATTTCCTTGCTTTCCTTTTCAATTCTGCAAATTTCATTTCAGCAAGAGTAGACTAGTCATTTCTTTTCCTTCAAATTCTATATTTGCTTGCTTTCCTTTATAATTCTGCAAATTTCATTTCAGCAAGTTCATTTCAGTTAGTTGCAATTTGTTTTGTTCAATCAATTTCAGTTTTGCAGGTACTATCAGTATGGGGAAAAAGAAACAAAAACCAACCAAAAATATTTCCTTTCATGCCTCGTAGGAATAGAGATGATTTAGGAAAATTCTTGCCCAATGCCCCCACTGCTTCACACAACCAACCTTCTCTCTTCTTTGGTGGCTACAATTAGGAAGAACCCTTAGGTGAACAACCAGACATATTTTAAGAACCTATAGGGGAAGAAGAAGAAGAAAACATTCCTTTGGAGCCAATGGCTGAACACAGAAATGTTAGGGAGAATGGAGAGAGAATGGAGGGTACCTTTCCCATTCAGGAGACCAATGGGGACACTAAAATGAAGAATATAAGCCCTTCCGCCCTACCTCATTTCAATGGTCTGACTACAGAAGATCCTGACATCTTTTTGTTTGAGTTTATTGTTATCTGTCAGACCTATGACTATGCAGAAGATGAAAAAAAGTTGAAACTCTTCCCTTCTACTCTCAAGGATGCAACCTTGCACTGGTTCATGGGATTACCTAGCAATAACATCACAACTTGGGCTCAGATGCAGCAAGCCTTTAACAGCAAGTATCGAGACTATTGTAGGTCAAAATATACTAAAGAAGAAATTTTCCAAATGACTATAGGAAGTGATGAGTCCCTAGAAGACTATGAGGAGAGGTTCCAGATCAGTTACAAAAGGGTTGGGTGTACACTTGACCCTAAGTCTCTGAAGCTGGTCCTGCTCAGGGGAATTCGAGAAGATCTTTTAGACACCCTCCATCTACTGGCCGAGGGAGACATCTACCAATTATCTTATGAGGACATAAAGACTGTTTTTAGAAACCATTCTAGAGCAGCCAGAAAGAAAGGTAGGGGGAGTCAACCATAGCCAGTACCTCTTCCTCTAACTTATCCATTAAAGGAGAAATTGGAAACATGCTGGAAGACTTCAAGAGTGGGATGCTCCAGACTCTTGCCATGCAAATGGATACCTTGCATATCAAAAGGAAACAAGAGTAAGTAGAGAGGGCTTTGGCCATTTTTGGCCCTAGGTGCACCAGGAGGCATCTTAGGAATGAATGCCCATTGAACTCTATAGAAGTTTGTTCAGTCTGTGAAGAAAATAATTCTATAGACAAGTGTCCTTCCTTACCCAGACTTAAAGTTGTATATCAAGGGGCTGAGGGAGTCACTGAACATCTCTATTACATAAACCAAAGGAGTCTGCATGGACCTAGACCATATCATCAAGGGATGCAAGGGACATCTCAAGCATACTACAAACCCAACCAAGTCACTTCCATACCTTTCTGGGGCGCCCCTACTCATCCTTCCTGGTCCACACCTCCTCCTTGGTCCTTCACATCTCCATATCATGCCCAACCAGCCACCCATTCATTTCAATCCTATGCTCAGCTGTAGCCTCAGTGGAATGCATCTCATTAGGAGTGGAGGCCCCAATACAACTCTCCTCCCGCTCTTTTGCCTCCACCACCTACCCAACCACAACTATTACCTCCTGCTCCACAAAATCAGCCCCAAATGCCTGCCCAGCCAAATCTAAACCTGAACAATAGACAAGCTCATCAAGTGTATAGTGGGGAATCATCATGCCTGACTTATGCTATGGAGATTTAGGAAATTAACTTGTGATTTGGAAAAGTTCTCCCAGATAGCCAGCCTCCACCCAGGGGGTTGAGGAAGAGAAAGAGGAAAGTGAACCTAAAGAAATTCCACCCCTTCCTGAGAGACTATCTGTGATAGTTCAACCTACCCTAGAGAAACTAAACTCCTGGGAGAATTGAAACATTTATGTGTGAATATACCACTTCTCCAAGCCATAAAAGATGTGCCTATCTACAACAGGTTGATCAAAGAGAAGTGCTTTAGGCATCCAAGAAGGTGCAAAAGAGATGCCCCAACCATCAATGTCATAGGGCAACTGTCCGACCTGATGTTAGGGCAGGTAATCTATCCAAAATATATGGACCCTGGAAGCCCAGTAGTTGATGTCCAAATCAATGGCACCATGATCCCACACACCTTGATTGATCTGGCAGTTACCATTAATGTGATGACAAAGGACATAATGCTCAAACTCAACCTCCAAGGCTCCTTGAGGAAGACCACGACCATGCTACAACTTGCAGACCGCTCCACCATGACCCCTAAGGGGATTGTGGAAGATGTGATGGTCTCCATTGATTCTTAGGAGTACGCTACTGTTTTATTAGTTCTCTGGCCAAAGGTAAAGCTCACTGGATATCCTCTCATTCTGGGAAGACCTTTATTGGCTACCGCCGATGCCTACATCAGCTGTCGAGCTAGGAACATGACCATAAAGAATTGGCATATGCGCAAGCTGTTAATCCTATATCCTCCTACCCAACCCCTGCTAGAACGTGATATACCTCTCTAGTTGGAGGAATATGAGGATGAAGTCTATTCTACACCGCTTTGTGCATTAGAAATCGCCATGGGAGGAAAGCCGCAAGATGAGGATGATATTATTGAAAATCTAATTCAGAATCCACCTCCCAGTGTATCACCATTAGAGGACATAGTAAGAGAAACCCAAAACAACCCCTCAACTGATCTCTGTGTAGCCAACTCCACTCCTCTCCATGTTAAGAATATATAGTTCTGCCCAGGAAGTACCTTGAAAACCAATCCATCCTATCCACTTCCCAGGAGAAGGAACTGTGTAGCCTGCTGAGAAAACACCTAGATGTCTTCGCTTGGAGTTATAAGGACATGAAGGGAGTGCACCCTTTAGTATGCACTCATCATATATATGTCAAGGAGGATTACAAGCTAGTCAAGCAGCCTCAAAGGAGGATGAATCCAGCACTTAAAGATATTGTTAAGGAAACACTATAGAAATTTCTTGTTGCAGGATTCATCTATCCCATCTCTGACAGTGAATGGGTCTCTCCTTTGGTGCTAGTGCCAATGAAAAATGGTAAGTGGAGAATCTGTGTCGACTATTGGGAATTGAAAAAAGCCACTAAAAACGACCATTTTCCTTTACCTTTCATAGATCAAGTGTTAGACGGTCTGGCAGGGAAAAAGTTTTTCTCTTTCCTAGATGGGTTTATCGGGTACAATCAGATTCAAATCAGCTTGGAAGACCAAGACAAGACCACTTTCACCTATCCTTGGGGTACCTTTGCATAGCAGGTCCTTCCTTTTGGTTTGTGTAATGCTCCCACCACTTTCCAAAGAGAGGTATTGAGTATATTCTCTGAATTAGTTCATGAAGCAGTAGAGATATACATGGATGACTTTACTCCTTATGGCTCTGACTTTTAGCAAGCCTTATCTAATTTGGGAAAAGTTCTAGACAAGTGTATTGAGATGAACCTATCCCTCAGTCCAAAAAAATGTGAATTTTTAATGACGAAAGGGACCGTGCTAGGTCATGCAATATCTCAACATGGACTGCAGGTGGACCCCAGCAAAATTTCCATCATCCAAAGGGTCCCACCTCCTCAAAAAGTGAGAGATGTCAGAAGTTTCCTAGGCTTAGCTGGGTATTACTGGAGATTCATTAAATATTTCAGCAAGCTAGACTCTCCTTTGTTTGGCATTTTAGGTAAAGATGTCAAGTTTATATGGTCGAAAAACTGTCAAGAAGCCCTATATACCTTGAACAACAAGCTCATGACTGCCCCAATTCTGAGAGGCCCAAATTGGGCCCTACCTTTCCAAATTCACACGGATGCCTTGAACAAAGCAATAGGAGCATCCTTGGGATAAATTGATGAAAAGTTGCCTTATGCCATATACTTTATAAGAAAAAACTTGTCAAAGGCCGAGTTAAACTATACAGTGACCGAGAAGGAACTCCTAGCTATTGTGCATTCCTTAAACAAATTCAGACATTATATCACAGGCTATCAAACCTTTTTGAACACTAATCATGTTGCAATTATATATTTAATGAACAAACCGAATGTAAATTCTCGCATTATTACATGGTTTTTTTTACTGTAGTGGTTTGATTTGACCATTATTGATAGGCCTGGTAAAGAAAATTTTGTTATTAACTTTTTGTCTAGATTACATTTTCTTATAGGTGAAGAAGGAATGGTGGATGACCAAATGCTAGATAAACATTTGTTTTCTATCTTAGCACTCTCTCCATGGTTTTCTGATATAGCAAACTACTTGGTTTCAGCACAGTTCCCACCACACCTGTCCTCAAAATAGAAGATAAATATAGTAAGGAAAAGCACCCCTTTCACATGGATTGAGGGAAATCTCTTCAAACTCAACCCAGATCAGCTCTTGAGAAGATGGGTCAGGGAGGAGGAAGTTTTTGACATTCGCCTGACCTATCATGATGGGCCTTGTGGAGGTCATTTTGTAGCAAAAAGTAGCGCCTTCAAGATACTGCAAGCAGGCTACTACTGGCCCACTCTTCATCAGGATGTGAGGAGATATACCTGCCAGTGTGATTGGTGTCAGACGATGGGGAAACCTACTCCAAAGGATGAAATTCCCATGCAACTTCAAGTGACCTTTGAGCCATTTCAGAAGTGGGGCATGGACTTTGTGGGGCCTATCAGTCCTCCTTCAAAGCAGAAGCAATACATCATTGTATGCACCAATTACCTAACAAAGTTGGCAGATAAAACAACAATCAAAGTGGCGATAGAGGAAAAAGTAGTTGAATTTTTGAGAGAAAACATATTCTACAAGTTAGGGTATCCAAGAGAGTTGGTCACAGACCAAGGCAGTCAGTTTACTTCCAATTTGATTGAAGACCTTCTCACACATCATAGAATCAAGCACATGACTTCAACCCCTTACCATCCACAAGCCAATGGGAAAGTGGAGGTCACTAACAGAGCATTGGGAGGGATCCTGACAAAGGTAGTGAGCAGCAACAAAAAAGACTAGGCGGACAGATTAGTTGAGGGCACTTGGGCGTACAACACAACATGGAAGACCACTAGAGGGTTCACACCCTATGAGATGGTCTATGGGAAGAAGGATTCACTGTCAATAGGATTTGAATTCAATACCCTAAGGATGGAAGCTCAACTAGACCTAGACCTCAGCCATGCACAAAAAGAAATATTACTTCAGCTCAATGGTTTGGATGAACACAAAATGTAGGCCCTTCTACATACAGAGGTAGTTCAACTTCATAGAAAGATATGGCATGATAAAAATATCAAGGAGAAGAAATTCCAAGAGGGAGATTGGGCACTACTCTATGATTCAAGATATAAATATCTCAAGGGCAAGCTAAGGACAATATGGCTGGGACCTTACACTGTGGAGAAATGTAATGACAATGGTTCAGTTCTGATCAGAACCATTGATGATGAAGCAATCCCCATGCCTGTCAATGGACATCGGTTGAAAGTCTACAAGAAACCCCTCTCCATGTGAGAGTTCATTGAAGATTTGAATAAGACAGTGATGGTAGTGGAGCATGTCTTAGCCTCCACTTCACCCACTCACTGAAGAACAAGAAAAAATAAAAAAATAAGGACTCAAGTGAAAACCTACATGAGGTGCTTGAGTCCCATCATTGGGTTGAAAACCTCTTCTGAGGCGGCCCAGTGATGTCAAAAAAAGAAGAGAGAAAAATAATATCCCGGGGTGAAAACCTCCCTTGGAGGCGCCCAAGGCAGGGAATTAGGGTGAAAACCTCCCTGAGGTGCCCGAGTTGTTTTCAAAAAAAAAAAGGAGAAAAAGAAAAATGAATTTTCAGTTGCATTGCAGGTTTGCAGGAGGAATACAAGAAGCAATAGAAGGTTCCAAGGGAGCCCTGAAACCAACATTAGCACCTATCCTACCTTTCTACACCTTTCTCCATCATTCTTGGCATTTCTTTCACCTCACTATGCTTCTTTTTCAAACACTATGTTTTCTACAGGAGGCTCTGTGTTTTCTACAGGAGGCTCCTGTAGGAATTACAGAGAGCCAGAAATGGATATAAAAGGAAATTTGAGGGACAGGGAAGCTTCATAAAAAAATCTATAAATCCTCCTGCAGTCTTCAAACCTCCTTGCCATCATTTCCAAGCCTGCATCACATCCCAAGCATCATTCTTCTTCCTGTCCAAGAAAAACAAAGAGAGAAAAACAGTTTTTTAGGAAAAGAAAAAAACAAAAAAATAAGAAAGGAAACAACACCATCCACCTCACATGAAGCCTAACTATTTCCTCTCCATATCTCTCTACATCCCTGGCATCATCCTCACAACTTTGAGCATAGGAAGAAGCTGAAGTTTCAAGGGGAGAAGCAGCTACATTAGCTCTTGTAGGAATTCCTATAGAAATTGATCCCTTTAAAATCCAGCATCAGCTGCAAGAGGGTGCAAATATGAAGGTTGAAGAAGACACCTAAAGCTCAGATCTAGCCAGAGAGAACCTACACAAGGCACAACCACACATCAACAAGCAGACATCATGCATCAAAAGAAGCAAAGGCATGCAGCAAGGAGAGAGAGCCACAACACCTCACAATAAATGCATTCGGATCTTAGGTAAGTAGCTAACCCGCTCCTCTGTTTATATTTGTGTAATTAGAAGGCATGCAACAACAACGAGATGGTTGAGGTTGAACGAGGGAAAGGTGGCCAGTTAACTTGGCCACCTTCATCTAGTTGACTCCACTCATATGAAGATGTCACCCACACGTGCGCACAGTCAACTCAAGAAAGATGTTAAGGACAGGTAGTAGAGGAAGTGTGAACTCTGATGCAATACTCAGGGATGATTACGAGGAAAGGGCCATGATGACAAGGAAGGTGGGGACCAATGGTCCGAATATGTACACTTTGCTAGCTCACCCTCCATCACCGGAAATATCCATAAAAGGTAATAAGTACACCTCCCTGAACACTCTCAGCACCGTTTTCTTCATTATCTCCTCGAAACTCTGCTCCTACAATCTCCTCGTGCCTCCACAGCCTCGTAACCATTTTTGTCGATTAATCTCTCCCATATTCCTACTCTCAGCATTTTCTATAGGAGCATTTACATGGATTCTACGGGAGGGACAACAATCTTCTATAGGAAGGCCAGTGAGTTGTTTTGAAGGGAGAAAACACGGGTTTTAGCATGATTCTCAGGCTGAGGAGGTAGGTTCCATGCATACCCCGATTGAATATCAAAATATGCAAGTAGTGGTTTAAAATTGAGGATGAAATCAAGCCTTTAGGTGGAGGAAATAAAAAAAATTCTGCTTATTTCTTCATAAAAGAAAAAAACATAGTGTCTCTGTTTCTTTGTTTTCCTTCAAAAATTGTTGTCTCCTTCTCCACATATGGTTTCCAAAAGAATCATAAACAAAATAATAGGATGTTTTATGAGGAAGGAGCCCACCAACTCCTCCAAGCTCCATACACATCCCCAAGTGGTGGACATATTAACAAGAGCAAATTGGATGAACGTTTTTGAGAAATTCTGAGGATTTGATGAGGAAATTGCTCAAGAATTTTCCCACTCTTTGGTCTGTCACACCAGAACGCATGCCACTGTCACCTTTAGAGGCCTTTCCATGGAGATAACCCTTGAATTTATCAGTAGAGTCACTACCCTTCCTCTTGGGTTGCCTTGGAGTAAGGATGAGAAACCAATTGGCCAGGCTGCCAAGAAAAACTTCTTCCAAAACAATGAAACCCTTATAGAGGATAAAAATGGCATTAGAAGGGCTAGCATATCATATCCTTGGGATGATATTAGCTACCAAGAGTGGAAAAAATTGGTCACAAAGATGTTGGGCTATGACTTCGAAATCATCTACAAAAAATGGAAGAAGAATGTTGTGGCAGATGCACTCTCAAGAAAGGATGATGATGTGGAAGCATTTCTTTGCACCATTTCTATTATCCAACCAGATTGGATAAACGAAGAAATGGATGAATGGAAGAATGATGACGAAGTGTGGGCACTCATTCAAAAGATACAACAAGATCCCAGTACATATGATACATTTAGCTGGAAAAATGATTCGTTATGGTACAACGATTGGTTATACCTATGTAAGAATTCCCAACTCAAACAAAAGATTCTTATGGAATTTCACACCTCTCCCTTGAGAGGGCACTTAGGATTTCTAAAAACCTACCACAAGGTTAAGAAGGATTTTTTTTGGGATGGCCTTCAATTGGATATTCAAAAGTTTGTGGCGGAATGTTTGGTTTTCCAAAATAATAAAGTTGAAACAATTAAGACCCCAGGACTATTACAACCTTTATCGATTCCAAGCCAATGTTGGGGGGAGGTTTCAGTGAATTTTATCACAGGTTTACCCAAGTTCGAAGGAAAGAGTGTTATCATGTTGGTAGTTGACAAACTTACCAAGTATGCACACTTCTATGCTTTATCTCATCCCTTTAAAGCGAGTACAGTTTCTACTGAATTTATGGAAACAATTCAAAAGCTACATGGAAACCCAAAGATTATTGTAAGCGATAGAGATCCCATTTTCACTGGAAATTTTTAGAAAGAATTATTTTCTTATCTTGGTACTCAATTAGCTCATATCTCATCTTATCATCCTCAATCTGATGGGCAAACTGAGATAGTAAACAAATGTTTGGAAGGATATCTTCATTTCTTTGTATCTGATAAACAAACACAATGGGTCAAATGGTTTCCTCTCGCTGAATGGTGGTATAACACTTCCTTCCATACTGCAACAAAAATGACCCCATTTATGGCACTTTATGGATATCATCCACCATCCATCACATCATATTTAAGATAAAATTCTAAGGTTCAAGCATTGGAAGATCACATCGATCATTAGCAAAAAGTTCTCAAACTCTTAAAAGATAACCTCACCTTGGCAGAGAATAGAATGAAATAGCAGGCAGATCAACATCACAAGAAAAGAATTTTTGATGTAAGTGATTGGGTATTCCTATGGCTACAGCCATATAAAAAAATTTCCCTCAAGCAAGCTAAGAAGGATAATAAATTATCACCAAAGTATTATGGTTCGTGCACGGTGTTGCAAAAGATAGGTACTATGGCATACAAATTGGAGCTTCCAACAGCTTCCTGAGTGCACCTAATTTTCCATGTTTCAAGCTTAAAGAAGGTTATAGGTGACAAGATTCTAGTTCAAACAATATTTCCAAAACTTGATGAGGAAGGAAAGATCATATTGGAAGCTAAAGCAGTCAAATAAACAAGAACTCAACAGCTATGAAATCGATCAATTTTAGAGTATATCATCAAGTGGAAGAACTTACCCGTTGAACATTCCACATGGGAGGATGAGAATTTTATACAGAAGCATCCAAAACTACTCAAGCATTGAGGACAACACTTTTTGAAGGAGATGGGCATGTTAGGTCCCTATAATACTAGTTAGTCCCCCATTACTATTGTCATTGTATCCCTTATTGTTATTATTGTGCCCCATAGAATCCCACTATTGTTATTTTTGTTCCTTTATATTATTATTGTTAGGTCGGCTTGGTTATACTGTGACCCCTTAGACTCCTATATATATAAATGAGGTTTTTTCATTTGTATCATCCAATAATTGTTCATTTGTGTAATGTAAAGGAGGTTGGCCCCTCAAAGAGGTTGAATTCTAAGGCATTGATCTATATTTTCTATCTTTTTGTGAGTTGGTTTCATAACAGACATCGATCTAAGGAAAAGAATAAGGTTGGAGGCTAGAATCCTATAGAGTGTTTCACTTGTGGAAAATATCATCGCAGGAATATTATCTGCAGAATCAAGGTGTTAGGCTTCAGATATACAATGCACAGGAGGCGCAAACTGTTGGAGATGTACGATAGATTATTCTTCATATCTATGCAACATTAGAAAATAGGCAGGCAGAACACGAGGCATCTATCATTGAGATGAACAATAAGCTTTGTGATCAAGTTATTTCTATTTTTATTGATCCTGGATCTAATTATAGCTATGTTAGTCGTGATTTGGTGGATAAGTGTAGTTTGAATAAGGGGTTGCATGCAGAATCTTGGTTAGTGCAATTGGCTATAGGTACAAAGAAGCGAGTGCATCATTGGGTAAGAGCATGCGCATTTGATTTAAATTGTTTTCCTACAGTACCATATTTAAATGTATTACCGTTGGGTTCATACAGTATGTTATTGGGCATGGATTGGTTGTATCTACATAGAACCAAGGTAGTCTGCTATGGTAAATCTATTGAGTGTGCTAATGACAATGGAGAACCAAGATTCTTACAGGGTAAGGAGAAAGCCACATCAGTTATGATGGTGATAGCTATGCAAGAAAAGCATAGTCGTAGGAAGGGGCACAAGCTATTTTTGGTACACATTTCTAGTGATAAGGATAAGGAGGTTGAGGATGTGGATGTGTTGAACAAGTACCTAGTTTTGCAACAGCTTCAGGATGTATTTCCTTAGGACATTAGAGAGTTTCCACCTCACAGGGAGGTAGCATTTTCTATTGAGTTAGAGGTCGGGGCAGCTCCAGCATCTAAAGCACCTTACAGGATGAGCACACCTAAGTTGGTTGAGCTAAAATTGTAGTTGAAGGAAATCTTGGAAAAGGGATACATTAGGCCAAGTGTATTGCCAAGGGACGCACCGATACTATTTGTGAAGAAGAAAGATGGTACTCTCAAATTATGCATTGATTATAGGTAGTTGAAAAAAGTGACTATCAAGAATAAGTACCCTTTGCCAGGGATTGATGACTTGTTCGATCAGCTGAAGGGAGAAGCAATATTCTTGAAGATTGACTTGAGATCTGGGTATCATCAGGTACGCATCAAAGAGGAGTACATTTACAAGACTGTGTTCAGGACCAGGTATGGGCATTATGAGTTTCTTGTTGTTCCATTTTTCTTAGCTAATGCTCCAACTACATTCACATGCTTGATGAATAGTGTGTTGCATCCATATTTAGATAAGTTTTTTATTGTGTTCATTGATGATATATTGGTATATTCTAAAAATGAGGAAGAGCATGTCGAACATTTAGCAGCAGTGTTGAGTTTGTTGAGGGAGCATCAATTTTATGCTAAGCTCAACAAGTGTAGTTTCTTTCAGACTGAGGTGCACTACTTGGGGCATGTTGTCTCTAAGGAAGGCATTCCAATAGATTCAAAGAAGATAAGGGCCATCATGGAGTGGGTAACTCCTAACATTGTGGATGAGGTGAGGTATTTCATGGGTCTTGCATAATATTACAAGAGGTTCATCAAGAACTTCTCATAGATTGATCATCCAATTACATCCTTGCAGAGTAAAGGTAAAAAGTTTGAATGAACTAGGGAGTGTGAAGCTAGCTTTAAGCAGCTTAAGAACTTGTTGAAACATGCATGAGTACTACAGATTGCAGTTTTGGAAAAGGATTTTTTGGTATGCACGATGCTTGCAAGAAGGGGCTTGGTGGAGTTCTTATGCAGGATGGATAGGTAGTATGCTATGAGTTGTGGAAACTAAATTAGCACGAGCAGAAGTACCCAACACAGGATCTTGATTTAGCAACGATCATACATGCAATGAATATGTGGAAACATTGTCTTCTTGGTAGGAGATTTGTACTTCTAAGTGATCACATTCGGTTGAGATATTTGTTTGACCAGCCAAATTTGAATGCCAGATAGGCTAGATGGTTGGCCACGATAAGCGAGTTTGATTTCAAGATCAGGTAGATAAAAGGTAAAGAGAACAGCATGGTAGATGATCTCAGTATACGAGTATAGGTACACCACTTGGTATCTATGAGCTCCTATGGGACAGACATACAGGATAGGATCTTGCAAGTAGGTCAACAAGATGTTAGGTATATGGATATAGTGCATATGTTGCAGCAGGATGTAGGTACAAGTATAGGTAGTGGTACAGGTATAGGTAGTGGAATAGGTACAGGTACTAGTACAAGCACAAGTAGTGGTATAGGTATAGGTAGTGGTAAAGATACAGGTGGCAATACAAGTACAGGTGCAGGCGCACAGTTTATGGATTATTGTCTTACGACAGATGGATTGGCTAGGTTCCAAGACAAGATATGTACTAGATAGCAGTGAGCTCAAGAAGGTGATCTTGAGGGAGTTTCATGAAAAACCATATTTAGGTCACCCAGTTTATAAGATGACAATGACAATAATGGAGAGATATTATTATTGGTTGAATTTGAAGAGGGATGTAGCAGAGTTTGTGGCGAGGTGTTTCAACTGTCACCGAGTGAAATTAGAGTGTAAACATCCATGTGGACTGCTACAACTAATTACGATTCCATAATGGAAATGGAAGGTCATTTCCATGGAATTCATCATAGGGTTTCCAAAGATAGTGAAGCAACATGATTCCATCATGGTCATTATAGACAGATTGACAAAGGTTGTACATTTCATTCCGGTGAAGTCTACATTATCAACTAGTGATGTAGCCTAGGTATTCATCTGAGATGTGGTTAGACTGCATGGTGTTCCAAAGAAGATTGTATTAGAAAGGGATGCAAAGTTCACTTCCAAGTTTTGGAAGGAGTTATTTGTAGGTTTGGGCACAAAATTGGTCTTCAACACAACTTATCATCTGCAGACAAATGTACAGACAGAAAGCGTCATCAAGATATTAGAATACATGTTGAGAATGTATGTGATGCATCAATAATGGAAGTGGGAAGAGTATTTCCCCTTGGTAGAGTTCGCATACAACAATAGTTATAAAGAGTCACTGAGGATGAGTGCTTTTGAGGCATTGGATAGGTAGAGTTATAACACTCCTATCAGTTGGAGTGATCCAGTTAGAATGGTATTGATTGGACCAGATATGTTGACAGACATGGAACAGGAAATGCAGGTGATGAAGAAGAATCTAAAGGAAGCACAATATAGGTAGAAGAGTTATGCAGATAGGAACATGGTGTTCAAGGAGTTCCAGGTTGGGGTTCATGTGTACTTGCGCATCAAACTGAAGAACAGCTCCTTATGGACTGGCTCATGTCCGAAGTTGGCACCACAGTCTTGTGGACCCTTCAGCATCATTGAGAGGATTAGGTTAGTAGCCTATCGACTTGCACTACCTCCGACAGTGAAAGTCCATGATGTTTTCCATGTATCTTTGCTTAAGAAGTATGTTAAGGATGTTGATCATGTGATTGACTGGTCTATATTGCAGGTGGAACTAGATGGAGAATTCTAGCTGGAGCCTAAGTGCATATTGTAGAAAAAGGTGCTCATGCTCAAGAACTGAGTAATCAAGCAAGTTAAAGTGCAATGGAAGCACTTTGGGACTGATGAAGCTACATGGGAGATGGCGGATCAAATATGGGCCATGTATCCTTCCTTATTTGCTGATTGAGGCAAAGAAGCTTGATATAGTGGTGTGGTGTATGCTTTATGGTCGTTTGGTATATTATTTATAATGGTTTGGTATTTTATTTCTAGTGGTTGATATATGCTTTATGATGGTTCGATATATGCTTAGACATGGCGTTTAGTACATGTTTTCATATATGTTTTGGTATATGATTTGGCATATGTTTTGGGTATATATATATATATATATATATATATATATATATATATATATATATGATGGTTTGGTGTTTTATTTCTGGTGGTTGATATATGCTTTATGATGGTTCGATATATGCTATATGATATATGCTTAGACATGGTGTTTAGTACATGTTTTGATATATGTTTTGGTATATGATTTGGCATATGTTTTGGGTGTGTATATATATATATATATATATATATATATATATATATATAGAGAGAGAGAGAGAGAGAGAGAGAGAGAGAGAGAGAGAGAGAGATATGATGTTGTTATATGTACACTCGTGTATGGATGTAAATATCATAACGAGCTATGTTATAAAGCTCCACTATGCGGTATGGGTATCATGTGGTTATGTTATCATGATATTATGATGACATATGATTTGGAACTCAGCAAGATGATCATTTTAAATACTGTAATGAGTTGTGTTATAAAGCTCTACTATGCAGTATGTTTTCATGTTGTCATGATGTTTTTCTCTTGAGCAGATCCTTCATTGTAAATACTGCATTGAGCTGTGTTATAAAGCTCCATGAGTAGTATGTCTTCTTTTAGTAGATTGCTAAGGTATATGTGTGATTGAACATCGAGGATGGTGCCCCCCAAGGGGGAGGGTTTTGTAACTACCCAAGTGAAAATTCCATTAATAAAAGTTAAAAACGATAACCACAGTCGATGGGACACTTATTCCAAGATGAATGTTGGGCAATACATCTTGGGGGGTGTTCATTTGGTTGTTTATGGCTAAGGAATTTAGCAAAGGAAATGGCTAAGGCTTTGGAAATTAAAAACGGAATTTTTGGCACATCTATTTATGAAAATAATGGAAATTAGGAGAAAAAGAAGGTGAAAGGTCACATGTTGCATGTGAGGAGGAAAGCGAAGGAAAAGAATGGAAAATGGAGAAAATAGATGCCTCATTCATAAAAATTCTTCCGAGGATTAGTTGGTAACCTTTTTTCAGTTCAGTATTGGAGCTCTCTCATTATTCTCTCTCTCTCTCTCTCTCTCTCTCTCTCTCTCTCTCTCTCTCATACTCTTGGATACTTAGAGTTTCCTTGGAGCACTCTTGGAGGGTGTGGCATACTTATATTATTGGAGCAAGAAGGCAAAGGAAGAGTAGGAAAGTGAAAGAAGGCATGGGCACACCAACTACATCATATTTTCTTGCAGGAACTGAGTTGCATGTATGATTTCTTCACTAGTTTTGGAATGCATGGCATATGCATGTGGTTTCTTGGTTGTGATCTGTCATTAGCATGGAGGATTTCCTGGATTGACAGTGGATTACCTAGCCTTGACATTTCATGGATAACCATCGTGATTTTGGGTTTACTTTCGTTGTTTGTTTTTCATTGGTTCTCGTGTTTCCTTAGCTTGGGTTGAGTTATCACTCCTAGCAGCCTTAGTTGAACAAACGCTCTAGAAGCCCAATAACAATTTGGGTTGAGTTGATAGTCCTCGAAGCCTTAGTTGGAAAAATTCTGTGGAATCCCTTGGTGGGATGAGCTACTGGTCATGGAGGCCTTGGTTGGAGAAGCTCTCTAGAAGCCATGTATAAGATGTGGGTTGAGTTACTAGTTCTAGAAGCCTCGGTTGGAAAAATTATCTGGGAGCCTTGGAAAGCTTGGATGGAGACCAATCTGATGATGGTTTTGTTATGTCTGACTGTGAGGTGGAATCACTATTTTATGGGTTGAGGTGGATGGCCTCTGGGATCCTTTGATGAGGTGTGATTGATGTGTTCTATGAGATCCCACATTCATGCTTGGAATATGGCACAGGGGTGAAGAGTTGAAGAGAGATTTGGCTCAGCCATTCTATGGTCGGGTGGAATGTGGTAGTCCCATATCTGGTTGGTTTATTGCATTCATTAATGAGAAATTCATTCCCTTGATTTTCATGTGAAAATGTACTGATGTATATATGGATTCTGATGGCGGATATGTTTCTCATATTGTTATCCCTATTATGATGGTTATATGTACATTTTGCGGAAGCAACTATGTATGGATCTCAACATGTTTTTACTTGTACATGAATGGATAATGTGTCTATGACCTAATATATGATAACACAGAAATTTTCATGAGGGAAAAATGGTTCACAGAAATTCCCAGATAAGTATGAGATCCCTACACTTAATTTTTTTGTTTACACTTGTAGGTTACATGTTCATGATATGCTTGATGAAATTCTTGTCATGGCTAGTAGGGGTCTAGTTAAGGTCTTCATCAACTTATTTCTTTTGAATCATTGTTTCCCTGTACATCTCATATTTCTAAGTTATCATTCCATTCTAAGCAGTGGCCTGGGCTCTGGGCCTAAAAAAGTGGCTTAAATCCTAGGGTCGTTGGCATAGAACTAGAAATTTTGGTCTATAGTCACTCGAAGTAGGCCTATGAGAGCAACTTTAGGTTTCTGGTCGCTCCCTTTCCCATAACATGAGAGCGACTATGTCCTAAGAGGTCTAGAACAATAGTGGGACCCAAGGATAGCCTGTCTAAGTGGTTGACTTATCCATTGAGGAATCTATTGATGATGTTGGATAACTTTGTGTGATATTCCATCGATTCCACTTCCTTGAGGTCACATAGGAGGTATAATATGGTAATATTAGCATCTTGTTTCATGTTTACCCTGGTTGACATGGTTACATGGGTGTATGTGGGAGGAGGGTGTTATAGAAATTTGATTTTATTAGTTAACATTGAATTTCCATGTCATAATGTGTAATCCAATCAAAATTCTTCAAAATTCAAAAGACATATAGGTGTGACTAGGCACTGATCAACTTTTTAATGATATAATTTACCTTCCTTACATGGGAATGGGGCTCAAGTGACCCAATCTACATTAAATATTAAAAATAAAATTAATATTGTATTCTTTAAAAGTTATAATTTCAAGAATATTTTTAATGAAGGGTAAATTATGGTTGAGTGTGTTTTCAATGATGAATAATTAATTTAATTTTTTTAATTGAATTTTATTAAATCTTGTGTAAATAAATTAATTTAAATACAAAATGTATGTAGATGTTATTTTGATAAAAGTGCATTTATTTAGGTAATTTATTTTTTTAATTTAAATTTTCTTAAATCTTGTGTTAATAAATTAATTTAAATATAAAGTATAGATGAAGTTATTAATTTTTAATGACAACTACCTAATTTAAACTCTAAATTTACTTTTTTAATTTAAATTTGGCTAATTTATATTTAAATTTAATTTAATTTTTTTTTTCTTAATTTAAATTTTATTAAATCTTGTGCTAATAAATTAATTTAAATAGAAAATATATATTGGGTTATTTTGATAAACATGACATTATTTGGGTAATTTTGATAAAAGTAAAATAATAAAAATGTTATATTAAAAAATTGTCTACATGACACTATTTTATTAATTTCTAAATTTTTTCTTAGGTGATTATTTATTAGTTGAATTTTCCTCAAATGCAAGTCGGCACTCATGAATGGTATGGGCCAATCATTATTATGATTATCATTTTGTGTAAGAATGACATCGAGAGAAGTATCAGGAGTGAAAGTGTAAAGCAGGAAATATTTGCAAAAGTTTGGATTGTACAGTGTTGGTGCTTATGTGATCATTTGCTCTATACAGGAGAATGCATATTTTTCACTTTTATCCAACTTGTATATTGAATCCTTCTTTGTCATCTCTTACAAAAATTTCCTATATGTGCATAGTCAGAGATGAATTTTTGAAAGAAATTAGCTTTCCCCAAGAAGAATTGCATGGCTTTCTTGTTCACTCGGAATGGAATATGGATAATAGTTTTGGCCCTTTTAAGCTCCACCTTAATCCCACTTTTTGCGATAATATGTCCCAAGATATTTACATCGAACATTGTGGAAATGCTCTTCTTGGGATTAGGAGATATCCCATATTTGTGACATCGCTTGAAAATTTGCTTCAAATGGCACAAGTGGTCAGATATTCTTTTTGAAAACCCTGTTACGACATCAAGATAGACCACTACGCTCTAACCAATTAGACCACAAAATGCGATGTTCATCACAAGTTGAAAAGTTGTACCTACATTAATAAGTCCGAACTAAATTCTCTTGAAAGCAAACATGCCCCACTTAGTTAGAAAAGTTGTTTTAAGTTTGTCAGGTTCTGAGGCTGGAACCTGGTTGTAACTTGAAAATCAATCCAGAAAGGAAAACATTTCATACCCCAATAATATAGGTATAATTTTTTCCATCGATGACACTGGATGGTTTTCCTTGTCCGAGGCATGATTAAGATTGCAAAAGTCTACACACAGGTGTCTTTTCACAAACTTCTTCCTCACTGGGACAATATTTGAGACCCACGTTGAATGTCACACTTCAAATATTATATGAGCATCCAAAAACTTCCACAACTCTTTTTGAATGAGGGGCTCAAGTGTTGGATGAACTTTACTCAACTTTTGTTAAAAAGGCTTGGCCCCTTCCTTGATTGGAATCATGTGTTGGATTATTCACGTGTTGTAAGTTTTGAGATGATCGCATGTCCATGTTAAAACATCTCGATGTGTTTTGAAAAGGTGGATGAAAGCATGTCATTCCTAAGGTGGGAAACAAGTACCGAGATTGAAAAAATTCAGATATTGTTATATACCAAGAGTAATCTATTCATGCGGCAGAGTTAAGTTGTCATTCTTCATGTTCACCAACCCCTTAAAATTATTCTACAAGTCATATGACATTTCTAACAACACCACATCCTTAACCATGTGGTTTTCTTTGCTTGTTCGAGATGCATCTTGCAATTTTTTATCATGATCGTCCTCATCGATGGCTACATCTTTGAACAAATCAACATTCACCATAAAATCTAGTATCTACTAGTCATCATTGAAAACACGAAAGTTAGTGATATTATCAGGAACATATGGCTTATAAATAATTTTAATAGAAAAACCTATTGGAAATTGGATAAACCAATGCTCCTTGGGTGTTTTGCGACATGGACTAACCACCTCTTATGGATCCTTATATGTGGTGATGTGATAGTTCACTAACACCTGCGGGTTTTGGTCGAACTACAATCGTGACTCCCAGCAAAACCATCCCTAAGCAATGACAACCTAGCAGCAACATTTTCTAATGTATTTGCAGTAGCATTATGTATTCTAGAAACAAAAAAACACTATTGAAAGCTTGGAATTGAGAAATTAAATACCATACCTCTTGTTGATAATTTTTTAGATTATGTGACGCACAATTTATAGTATTTTGTACCTATTGTACAATGATTTTATAGTCACCTATTGCTTTGAGTACCTCAATGTTGAAGTCGATGGAATTTTTCAAACCAAAGATGAGGTCATCATATTTTGTGATTTATTAGTGCACTCAAATTCCAAGCAAAAAGAGATCAAATGTTTTCTCTGTTGTGGGTCTAATAAAAGGAAACCAACTCTAGTTCCCCATTGAATTTTTGAATCATCAAAATATAAAACCCAAGCATTATAAATGCTAGATCTACGACCTACATCTACTATACAAATTTCATTATTGCCAATTGGGTTTCTAGGAAGGAGTTCCAACTGTGTGACTGGTGGGACTAGCGAAGGATAAAATATATAACATATGTGATCTACTTCCAGAAAGAAATTTCTAAAAATCACTTCTGTGAAGCCCATTGGTTCATTTTATTCTTCAAGTTTTGTTATGGTATGCTTCATGTAGGCCTTTCTCTCAACTCGAATTTGTTTATTTTTTTCCCTTGTATGGAAGCCATAAATGAAACCATTCCATCCAAAAGTATATGTGGAGTCTCTTGGACCAATCTCTGCTTAGCAGTAATCCATAGGCTTCTAGAATGTCCAAAACTAAAATATTTATACACTTGTGAACTCTATGATCAGAGCATAATCAAATAAGCACATTCTTTAGTTCACCTACAGCCTAGACAAGTGATCTGTCCAATTATATGATACATGCATCAATTTTATCTCATTGTGCATTGATTTTCTTAGGGACCGACAATGGCATAACATTTGCGGATGTACCAAAATCAACTGAACAGTGGTGAACATTATAAATTAAAATTTCGAATGTTAACAGAACTGGTGGGACAAGAGTGTTATAACTTAAATTTACAGTATTTACAACAGATTTGAGGATATTGCGAGAGTTACTGGACATTACCTGTAATGCAAAAACTTCTTTACTTGCCAAAGTGTGAGATGAGTGTGCAATGAGAGTGCCTGGAAAATAAGTTCACACTGTCCCATTATCCTTGTTAGCTCAAAAAGTGAAATGTTAGCACGAGATATTTTCATATCATCCACAATGTTGTAATCAATGTTTTTCATCAAAATGATTTGTGTTGATGAATAAGGTGGCGTAAATTTATCCACTGCATTAGGAGTGATGGACTTATTTTTGTTGCTGCTAGAAGTGTTCTTTGAAGCAGCAACACCTCCAAACTTGTTCTGTGAATTTTGAGTGAGGTTGGAAGGTGGTGGAATTTTGCGCAACAACTTCTTCTTAATCTCCTACTCAAAAACATGTCCCTTTCTCCATAGGTTGTAAAAATCATTTAACACCTTAGGAGGATCTTCGTTTGTTGTTGGTTGATCAATACTCTATTTGTCAATGTTGTATATAGTATTGAACATGTTTATTGAATGTCCAACACCAGAACTATGTTTAGTCACGACAAGTTCTCTTGTTTCTTCATTTTTCTTAGACTATTATTCCCTCAATAGAGTATCAACAAGATTAGCCATCATATTGTTCATGTTATGATTCCACTGTCGGTGTGTCTTTTCTGAAGGTTTTGCGTGATCAAAAGTGGAAAAATTATCCATGCCGAAACTTTCAATATTGAACATTTTGTTAGAACTCAGAGAAGACTTAGCCAGTTGTGAATTGTTATTTCTTTTAAGGAACGAAGAACTGGAAGATGTACTCCTAGTAGTAGATGCCTCGCTTGACCATCTCTTCAATTTTGATACTTTGTTCATAAGAAACTTCAGAGACTTGGTCAATCCTTCCATGTCAAAAGAATATTTGTCTTTTGTTTTGCTGGAAGAGGCTTGGATTTTCTTACCATCTTCTTTGGAGTCTTTGGATTCCTCATCATCTACGATGACTCTAATAGAATGTAATTCCTTTTCTATATAAATAACTTCTACAAAGTTTAAGGCCAATATTTCCTTCACAACTCTCTTTACAAAAATGGAAATGTTAGTCGAAAAGATAGATGTGTAATAATATTTAGTGATGTCATCATGAGGTTGTACATTAGCAAGGAACTTGTTCAAAAATCACATAAATCTCTTATTAAAATCTTTGATTCTTTCTTTATCCCCCACCTTCAAATTCGCAAGTTCTCTCAAAAACATGGCGCGAGTCTTATCGTCAACAATTTTTTCAAGAAATAGCTTCTTAAACCCCCTTTAGTTTCAGATTGAGTTGGATGGAAGACTGTGATACCATATAGATTCTATACCTTCTAAATTATACGAAAAGAGTCTACAAGGAACATCGTCGAAAATTGTAGCAACGCTAGTGAAAATTCCATGTAATAAAAGTAAATAAAGGAAAAATAATAACCATAGATGATGGGGGATTACCTGTGAGTGTTTATGGCTAAGGAAATTGGCAAAGGAAATGGCTAAGCCTTTGGAAAGGAAAAATGGAATTTTTGGCACATTTATTTATGAAAATAATGGAAATTATGACAAAAGGGAGGTGAAATGTCATAGGTTCCATGTTAGGAGGAAGATGAAGGAAAATAATGGAAAATGAAGAAAATAGAGGCCTCATTGATAAAATGTCTTTTAAGGATCAATTGGTAACCTTTGTCAGTTCAGTTTTGGAGCTCTCTCATTATTCTCTCTCTCTCTCATACTCTTAGAGACTTAGAGTTTTCTTGGAGCACCCTTGGAGGGTGTGCATGCTTGGATTTTTGGAGAAAAAAGCCAAAGTGAGAGCAAGAAAACGCAAGAGGGCATTAGGATCAACAACTACATCATATTTTCTTGCAGGTACCAAGTTGCTTGTATGTTTCCTTCACTAATTTTGGCATGCATGGCATATGCATGTGGATTTTGGTTGTGATTTTTCATTAGCATAGAGGATGGTCGAGATTGACAGTGGATTACCTAGACTTTCCATTTCCTAGATAGTGATGGTGATTGCGGGTTTATTTAATTGTTTTATTTTGGTTGGTTCCCATTTTTCTTTAGCTTTGGTTCAGTTATTAGTTCATTGAAGCCTTGGTTGGAAAAATTCTCTGGAAGCCCTGTAACATCTTGGGTTGAGTTATTAATCCTAGAAACCTTGGTTTGGAAAATTCTCTGGATGCCCTTGGTGGGTTGAGTTACTAGTCCTTGAATCCTTACTTGGAAAAATGCTTTAGAAGACTTTTGTATAAGTTGTGGGTTGTGTTACTAGTCCTAGAATCCCTGGTTGGACAAATGCTATAGAAGCCCTTTATAAGTTGTGGGTTGAGTTACTATTCCTGGAATCCCTGGTTGGACAAATGCTCTAGAAGCCCTATATAAGTTGTGGGTTGAGTTACTAGTCCTGGAAGAAGTGATTGGAGCAAATGTTATGGAAGCCCTGGAAGGCTTGGATGGAGACCAATTCGATGGTGGTCTTGGTGATGTCTGACCAGGTGGTGGAGTCATCGTTTGATGGGTTGAGGTGGATGGCTTGTGGAAGAACTAGATGAGTTTTGATTGATTTTTTCTATGAGATATCATATTCATGATTGGAATATGGTGTGATGGTGAATGGATGAAGAGAGATTTGGCTCAACCATTCTACGGTTGAGTAGAATGTGTAATTCCTATCCCATGTTTGGATTTTGCATCATTAATGAAAGGTTATTTCTCCTTGTATTTCTATGAGAATTTTTATGGATTATATGTGGTCTATATGTTTGTACCTTCATGAGTATTTCTATTTCTATTATGATGGTTATGTATGTGTTTTATGACAGCATCCATGTACGAATTTCATCATGCTTTTACTTATAATTGAATGATCAATGTATATATGACCTAATGGATGGAATGGAATTTGATGTATTGAGGCATCAATGGTTCTTACTGATTCTCACCTAAGTATGAGACACTTATACTCAAAACTCTTATTTACACCCGTAGATTACATATTCATGAAATGTTTAATGAAATGAATGTCATGGCTAGTAGGGGTTTGGTCAAGGTTTTAAACAAGTATTCACTTTAATACAGTGATTCCCAAGTTATTTTATTGATTTGAAGAGATGGTTTAATTTTGGATAGCGACCTCGGCTCTGGGTCTAAAAAAGTGGCTGGAATCCAAGAGTCCTGGCATATCACTGATAGTTTTGATCTCTGGTCACTGGAAGGCAAGCCTGTGACAGAAACTTTGGGTTTCTGGTCACCCTCATGCCATAACATGGGAACGAATGAGGCTCAAGTTGTTCAAAAGATCAATGGGACCCCAAGGAAAACTGTCTAAAGTATTTGATTGGTTCATGAGGATCCTGTAGCTGATGATTAATGTTTGTATGGTGTGTTTCCGTTAGTTCCACATCCTTAATGTGAATTAGAAATTCGAATCATAACATAGTGGCCTCTCATCGCATGTTTAACCGAGCTGGCTGGTTGCTTGGGTAGATGTGGGAGGAGGGAATTACAAAGTGGTATCAGAGCATGGTTCACCCCTCAGACTGGATGGGCTATGTTTTGGTCATGCATGCATGTCAGTTGCATGTGTGTCTCTCACCCTTGCATTCCATGTGCTTGTTGCATTTGCATGATGTTGTTCATGAATGTAGTGATGTTGCCGTGTGAAATTTGATGTTGTTATTGTGGAATGCATCATCGTGATCATATGATTGGTTATATCTCAATTTATGTCACTTACATGTATCATTGTAGTATGCTTGGTTACATTCTTGTATGCTTGGTTGCATGTATCGTTCTTCCAGGTTTGATTACAGTATTGTTCATTCATGCTTGGTCACATGTGTTTATGTATATGTGTGGATGGTTATGCATCACTTGTGCATGTTCATGTTTGCAAGTGGTCAAGTGTATAGTGGCATAATGATGGTGGTTGTCATGCATGAGGTCGTGGTGTGTGTTTTTGTTGAGGTCATGCATTGATGACTAGAGCCTAGCTAGAATGGCGGTTGCATGGTCATATGCTTATGTTTTATGCTTCTATATGCTTTTATGATTATGTTATACATGTATCATGCTGATTTGTTGATCTTGCAGACAAGGTATCCTCCCAAAGCTATACTAAGGTACATTTGTTTATCATGATTTGGTTTAGCTAACATGATATACCTTGCAGGAAGAAATATCAAATGGCTAGCATGATGGTTGACTACAAAGACTCTCCCTATGGAACCGAAGAGTAGTATGGTGTTGGGAACTCTTCCGACTTGGCAATGACATTGAGAAGTTTAAAGGAAGAAATAAGGAGTTGTAAGGCAAATAATGAGATAATCATACAGCCACAGGAAAAGTTAGCAAAGGTAAATGCATTTATACTTCAGAGCTTGTCAGATATGTATCGACAAGGACCACTTCAGATTAACCATGAGTAGGAGGATATAAATAATGGGGAATATGGTAGTAGATCACATGGTGGTCAAAGATCAAATAGAGATGACACAATCATAGATGGTAGATTGTTGGACACTCCGGATAGGAGAAGGGATAAACACAGGTATGATTATAGTTCTAATTCATATAAGCACTATGATAGTCATTAGTATCATCCTTACAGGGGGAGTGATAAGGGGCATTTTCCATATGTGTTTAAGAAAGAAAACGAACCTAATTTTGATGGAGAGGTAAATAAATCACAAGATCTAGAGGCATGGTTGCTAGGTATGAAGAAGTTATTTAGATTGCATGACTCTTCAGAGAACATGAAAGATATAGTGGCTACATTCAGTCTCAAAGGGAAAACATACATTTGGGGGGAAGACGTGTAGAATGTTAGAGGTCTAAATGAGGAAGATTTTACTTGGAGTGAGTTTGAGTGGCTATTCAAGAAGAAGTATTTGTTAGAAAGAGACTTTGATGAGAGGGCTAAACAATTCTATGAGCTAAATATGGGATCCAGGACAGATGATGATTACACTAGAATATTCTTTGAGTTGGTGAGGTATGTTCCTTACCTAGAGGAGGAGAAGGCTAAGATTCAGATATTCTTTAGTGGGTTATTGGTTTCTTTCAAATATAGGATTGAGTTCAATGAGCCTAGATCATTGGAGGAAGCCATCTGAAAACTGAAGCATTGTTATGAACTATCAAAGAACGGAATTGAGACTAAGCCAGACTGGAGAGGTAATTCAAAGAACAAAGGAAAATGGGACAAGAAGTGAGTATGACTAACTCCTATGGCTACCAACTATACTTCATCAACTTGGGGTTTCATACAAACTTAGAGGTGGCAGTGATGTATACACAAATAGATGTAATTGCTATACTCTTATCATTGCTTAGCTGGGGCGATATAATACCAGGGTTTCTCAAACCAACCTTCTATTGACTAGAAGAAGTCTGATTACCAACTGGAGAGGGGAAATTTACCCTAAATGAGAGGTAGAACATGTTGCCTAATTGCAAGAATGGAAGACTGAAAACATGCTTGAAAGGTAACATGAAACCCTCTATCTACTTGTTAACACACCTTTCTTGCAAAATAAACCTACTTGTCACATGTGAGGTTTTAACTAATCTAAACATGGAATCTGATCTAGAGAGTACTAACTATTGTGTGCAAGAGTAAATATAAAAGAACTCATTTTTAATATTTTTTCTTTATAAATGTAAATGCTAATCTTTGCTTATTATGTGGCAGGGGAGACAAGTGTGGAGGAAGAGGGGTACAATGGTTTTGATGTTTCGGAGATCATGTAGGGGCCTAATCCTGGCATCAATGATGATTTTTCTCAATTTGGGCTAAAAATAGACTGTTACAGAATTTCCTACAGGATCTCTACAAGATGTACTAGTTCCCCTACAGGATCCCATGTTTTACTACACGAGCAGGCTGAAAGCTTAGGGAGTGGTCTAGAAGGTGGAATGGAGCTCAAGAAAGGTGAATAAGAAGGGAATAGGGAATGGGAGTGGAAGACACTACAGAGAACTCAAGCAAATAATTTAAGATGGTTTGATTTGCTCAATGGAAATGGAAATTTTTCCTTATAAAACAAGAATTCGAATTGAGACCTTAGTGAATTTTTGAAATCATGGGTGGATATGGCATGGATGAAGCTAATGATATGAGGTATTCTTGCAATGAAGAAGCTCTTGAAACAACACACATCATTGTTTTCATTGATACATAAATTCATCTATAAACAAGAAGGGTTTATTCAATAGAAGAAAATAGAGTTGTTATCATTTATTTGCTAAGTTCATGAATGGAAGTGCTTGAAATCAATACAAAAGAGATGTGAAATTGATATAAAACCTAAGATATCAGAAATTCCATTTGAAACTTATCTGATGAAACTGAAATATAATTACCTAATTATCAAGAAACCCTAGATTATGCAGAAAAGGAAGAATTCTATTTTTTTGGGATGTATGGGAAGTGTTCCTCAAATCATGGTCCCTGAAAGAGAGAAATGAGGTGGAAACCACTTGCTGATAACCTTTTTGGAATATCTTATTGTCACTATGATGCTAATGTTATAACTATTCACAAATGGAAGCAAACTAATTAACCCTACCAATACTTGCAAATTAACAATAGCAAAAATAGTTCAACAACTAACTATGAGTAAACTCTAAGAATACAACTACAAAAGAGGAACCTCTACTGCTAAGGTCGATCACAAACCCAAGAGCTTCAGCCCTCTGTGTCAACTCAGTCCTGGATCAAGGGAGTGCTTCTCATTTTCATTAAAATATCAAAAATACACAAGATTGCTCAGTTACAATGCTTCAATTTGAAAATGATCCTTAGATATCTTGAACAAAAATCTAAATCCTAATGAGGCTCTAGGCCTCTTTATTTATACAATTGAAGTTACCAACAACTTCCTTAAATTTAGGGAGGCTTGGCTCTCAATCTCAAGATCGAATGGTCTTCAATTGTCACTGGCTTGGCTGCCAATGATCCTCGTGACTTTCCTGCTTGCAACTCTGAGCTGATGAAATTTGATTAAGGAATCTTCAAGTGAGTGAGGAGTTAAGGAAGGAGATCCTATCTCCTAGAATCCCTCTTTCTTGTCTCATTTGAGTTCTTTCACTTTAGTTAGCCAAAATTTGCTCCAAAACCTACAATCAATGCACATTAGAGCACTGGACATGATATCTCATCTTTATTCTTCTCATGAAGAAAAATATAGTTAAAACATGTAAAGAATTATGAGAAAAGTTGAGTAACCTGGAGGTGAATTAAGGTCCATACAATTTACCCATTGATGAGCCTCATCATCAACCCCCCTATTGAAATTGTTTCTCATCCTTTGAGAAACTCAATCTATGTCTGTGTCTTTCATCATTTGATTTCCTCTAGTATTTTTCCAGTGGAAAATGCACACAACTCTGCACTAGCAGAAACTCTGCAAACACGACTATTTCCATGACAATTTCATGCATAGCTATAGTTCAACAATAAACACACACACAAACTAATCTAATTCTACTTATGTACATAGTATAAGTCCTCACATGTTTTCCATCTCCCTGGGCACTCCCATAAGGGATTCAAGCCCATACAAGCTTTGATACCCATAAAAAAAATGGAGGAGAAAACATGGTAGCTAGATTCACTCAAAACAATTCATATATTTCACACAAATCCAAATTACAAGCTACATAAATATTGCTAATGAGATCCAACAAATTCCAAAGAAGGAGAATATTATTGAGAAAATCTCTCAACAAAACTCGAACAACCAACAATTCAATACTACTTATATGCTAATGTAAGCATTACTTCAACTCAATCCTACTTATATACTATTGTAAGAATTACTCCAAGTATTAGAATATGACCTTATTAGAATTGGAATAATCTCAAATCACTAGGAAATTGGTGGGAAAGGAGCCAAGTGTCACAAATCTTTTTTTTTTAATTACGCCGTAAGGCATTTCCCTTTGAAATCCATCCCCCTTTTTGCCTACCTGTCATTCTTGGACACCGTACGATTAGATGTTAGACGATTACAAAAACTTGAACCATCGATCAAAACAGTTACAAATTCGTTGGAAATAGTTACAAAAAATTACAAATAGTTTCTCATCTGTTGTAGGTGATGCTATGTTTCCCTCGCTGCGAAGGAAAGAATCGTTCAGGTAAGGGTGGGTGTGAGTTTAACACCGTTTCTTGAATTCATGGAAGATACTTTGATTCCTCGTAGCCTCCACTAGTCCCGACATATTTACAGTCGAAAATGGTCCATTTCAGGTTTAACGAGCAAGCCCAAGATGGCTAATCAAGATGTCAAGATGTCGAGATGAAGGACTCAACAGCCACGGTCTCCAATTCTTCTGTGACATCGCCATATTTACAGTCGAAAATGGTATCGATTGTAGGAGCAGGAGTGTTGGGATTTCCCTACACTTTCACGAAGACTGGATGGCTCTTAGGTCTTATTGTACTGGCACTGGTGGCATGCATTGCCTATTACGGCATGACGTTGTTGGTGTGGTCTAAGAGGGCCCTCAAAAGGCAAGGATTTCCGAAAATAGATAGCTTTGGATATCTGGGCTTTGATGTTTATGGAAGTACAGGGAAAGCCATGGTGGATTTTATGGTGGTCCTCTGCATGGCAGGAGTTTGTGTGGGTTATCTCATATTCATAGGGAATACTCTGTCTTACATGTTTACAGGATCCAAACCACAACCCAATCCCAAATCCCAAGAATCCTCGTTGAATCTTGATGGAGTCTCTTTGTCTACCTCGTTGGATGTTACCAGAGAGGTAGGCTTCATATGGGCCATTTTTCCACTGGAGCTCATCATGAGTGGGATTCGAACTCTTACCCATCTGGTCCCTTTTAGTATTTTTACAGATATCGTTGACATTTCTGCAATGCTAACTATTGTGGTGCAAGATGTGTTGTCCATATTGAGTACTGTGGGTCCAGATGTTTAGGCTTTCACTAGTTTCTCTGCTATTCCTTATGGAGTGGGTGTAGCAATCTATGCATTTGAAGGGTAAGCATGATTTTGCCCCTGGAATTAGCTATGGAGAAAAAACATAGATTTGGTGGAGTTTTGGCCGTTGCATTTCTCTTCATTGCTCTCATTTATGGGGGTTTTGGAGCATTCGGGTATATTGCTTTTGGAAGTGCAACCAGAGATATGGTGACTCTGAACTTGGGGAAAAGCTGGATCATAGATTTTGTTCAGATTACCCTATGTCTAAACCTTTTCTTCACATTTCCGCTGATGATGCATCCTGTTTATGAAGTCCTAGAAGGGAGGTTTAGCAGAGGGGAGTTTTCCTTCATGATCAGATCTCTTGCGATTTTCTCGATAACAATAGTGTCAATTATGGCCCCTTCATTTGCAGATTTTTTATCTCTGATTGGGAGCAGTTTTGGTTGTATTTTAGGGTTTCTATTTCCTGCTCTATTTCATTTTCATGCTTGTTGTCATGAATTATCTCTGATATGGATCCTTGCAGATGCCTTGCTCATCGTATTCGACATTGTCTTTGGCATTGGTGGGTCAATTTCGTCTATTACTCAAATCTGTAGCAAATAAACATTCTTGTAAGTGGCCAGGGCGGAGGTTCCAAGCCATGTCAAGAACATGAAAACCCAATAAGCATGGAGTTATATTTGGGCCTTGAGCTTCACAGGTTCAAACCAAAATTAATGTAAAGATGTAATATTATTATCAACTGCAAAAATCAATGTGCAGTGCTTGTATTTATCAAATTGCTTGTGTTGTTATCAACGCAATCACAGCATAATCATAGATTTATGGTTTCTAATATGGATTGTAACTCTTTTTATTGGATATCATTCAGTTCTATCATTTTCTGATACTGATATTTTTGAAGTTGTAGGTAGAAGCACATAGTTTGTAGGTTAAGGCTTCAGTAAACAAGAAAAATAATTTTAATTAGGTTGTCCGACAGTGGTTATTACAGGGTATTTTCAATTCCCATAGTATTAGCCCTCTCTATTTTTTTTTAATAAATAATCTTTTGTTGTAAAGCAACTACTGGCAATCTCTAAATATACATGTCTTCAAGTAGGCTTTAAGGCTTTGACTGCTTTGACATATCCGTGGATGAACTATTCAGCCCATCCATATACATGGAAACTACTTGCAGAGGAGAAATAATCTATACAAGTGGGGTGCCTTGGCAGAACTCTTTCATGCGGCCTCTCTGATTCTTATTTTGAGGGTTAAGAAGCAATCATCTAGGGTGTAAGCATCAAAGTTGTGATAAAAAGCAGTCACAAATTCAGCCCTAGTAGTCACCCTTTCATTGCATTTGTGTTTCTTCAAATGCAGATCCTTCCAGGTGTGGGGTGGAAGATTGGATTTCTTGATAATCCTTCGTATGATTCAATGAAAGAAACTTGAAAATTTTCCTATTGAAGCCCCTTGATTTAGTCTCTCTTTTAACCCTATCAAACTTGGGATTGGGAACACTCTCAAGATGCCACTTATTGATACGGTTTCTTTCTTTTTTGACTTGATTGTCATGATTCCCATGATTTACCATTCTCCCATTAATGTTCCCTGCAAAGGGGTTTCAATCATGATCATTTGTATTCACCACCCCCCTTTTTTAGTCCTGGGATTCAACCCCCCTTTTGTAGTCTTGGGGTCTTTGCTGACCTTCACCACTACTCTCTCCTACCTGTATCCCTCTGTCAATTGCTATAATCATTATACACAGGGCTTGGTTCATTTGTTCCATGGTGTCCCTTGTCGTATTCAAGTGAGTCCTTGATAGTGTAATTTATGTCCTCCAATTATCCTCCCATGAGTAACTTAGAATGAAGCCATAGTTGGTATTCATCCCTGTTATGAACCTAAATTGAGATATTTTTTTATTTCAAAAACCATAAGAGACTCATAGTATAAAACTATTACCTGGATACTATTATCTATAATCTGAAGCTAATAGGGTGCTAACAATAGTAAACAATAGAAAAAACATGAGAAATAAACTCAGCACCAACAACAACAATGCAGTAATAACAGTAGAAATTCCAGCAATATTCAGCAATACATTTGATAACTGATTCTAGAGGACTAATTGCAGAATCAAGTCTGCAGTAGTTACTAGCAACAACAACTGGATACTCAAAATACACAACACACAAAACTGAAAGCTTCATGAGAACATAGGGATGCCAACTCAGGTCCACTCCAAGGGAAGTATGGTCACTGCTCCAATTTTCTTTTTTTTTGACATGCTACCTGCAATAATATGGCTCTGAAAAGCCCTCTACACTAATGCCTAAGAACCCTTTTTATAGCTGATTATCCCAAACATTAAGTACTAGTTCAAATATCAAATTTAAATTAATTAAATTGTAAAATGATGTAGAATGATGATTGAATAATGTTACAAATTTAAGTTAGATTATAAAATCTACCCATTTCAAAACTCCATTGCTTCACCTACACCTATCTTCTCAAGCTCTCATATTGATAAAAGCAATGTAAAAAATTTTGGTTGTTAGTGTTATACTATACAATCTACCCATTTCAAAACTCCATCGCTTCACCTGCACCTACCTTCTCAGGCTTTCATATTGACAAAAACAATTTAGAAAATTTCTTTTGAGTTAGTTTCAAACCATAAAATCTAAACCAACTTCATCTAATGGGCTTGTAATAAAGCCTTCTTTCTCACATATTCTTGATTATAAAATAATGTCAAAGTAAAACGAGAGTTAGAAATATTTTTCGACAGTAGTCACTTGCATCAGTTGATTATTATCTCGCTTGGTTTTCATCCTTATGGCTTAATATGGACAGACCACTTTCTGCAAGATTAGGAAAGGCTACTGTGCCTTTGAAAGATCGATTTGATTAATGGAGGACATAAGTTAAAAATGAAGTGATCATCCTGGAAACAAATATATATACTCTATATCTATCAAAGCAGCAGACTGAAGGCACTGAATTTGCCCATTTTAGACTCATATATGATATATTTACTCAAACCAATGTTTCATCCACATAGGCTAATAATATATATCGAAGTAGCAGACTGAAGGCACTGAACTTGCCCTTTTCAGATTCATATATCTATTAAAACTTTTACATAAACTAGTGCTTCATCCACAGTGGCTCGTGATTTTCAAAATATTTATGTATGCCATAATAAGCACTTCACGAATCAACTAGAAATTGAAGGCACTTGCACAAAGAATATAATAACAAAAAACCAACGTATTCTTGCACAATAATATTATTGATGATAACACTATGCATAAAAACTCAGAATTTTTTAGATTCTTTTTGGGTCATGAAATCGGTTTCAGCAATAATCTGAGCCAGACCAAATAGTTCTTTCTTTTACATGCATATGCAAAATTCAGACTCATATCTATTCAAACTTTTACACATACCAATGTTTCATGTACATAGGCTAAGAATATATATCGAAGTAGCAGACTAAAGGCACTGAACTTGCCCTTTTCATATTCATATATCTATTCAAACTTTTACATAAACCAGTGTTTCATCCACAGTGGCTCGTGATTTTCAAAATATTTATGTATGCCATAATAATCACTTCACGAATCAACTAGGAAATGAAGGCACTTTGACAAAGAATATAATAAGAGAAAACCAACGTATTCTTGCACAATAATATTATTGATGATAACACTATGTATAAATTTCTATTGCTTTCTTGTAAGCCAGAGCAGGATCTTGATCTTCCTTGGCACAGATGTTACTGTCAGATGGATTGAGATGAATTTTTGCAGCCTCATTCCTCAATCCAACTTTATTCCTTTTCAATTTTAGGGCCATGAGAATCTGATAGTAGCCAGCGGCTTTCTGCTTCTCCTTCTCAACCATCTCACCACCATCTTTCTGCTTTTCTTGATCTTTGCCCTGTTCCTTGCATGCACTACTGTTGAATTCTTGATAGCAGGATTATTGTTCTTGGGCATCAACAACATTATTAGGTTTAATGGACAGTAATTTTCCCACAAATGAAGGCCTGGGTTTGACAGGATTCCCCATCAAATCTCTGAAACCCACAGCCCCCCCAGTTGCAGGGATGAATCTATTCATTCTATGAATATCTACTCCATCAAGAATCATGGTGCCAAGGTTGAGAATTCCTTGTGGGTGACCAGAAGGATGACATACCTGCAGTGCCAAGAAACTCATCCCACTGAAATCTGTGCTCCCGTAGCCCTTGAGGACAGTGGAAAGAAAGAACCTCATAGTGTCTAGCAGGGTATCCCTGAGGCAACCCACGCAGTATATCTCCATCATCACAACAGAGGTTTCACAGTGGAGAAAACTCTCTTCCACTCTGAATATGGCCTTGTCGTTCCAGGTAGTGTTTGCGCCCCCTGTTCTGTCAATTTGCGTCGTCAGTTTTTTCTCGAAATTGATCCATACAACACAGTAGGTCTGCATCGTTCCAAAAATATGCATCTCCTTTAGATCTTGAGCTGAGATGATGTTAAGCTCCAGCTGTGTTTAAGCTTCCCCCATGATGTAGAGTGAATTTACTACACAAGGAAATGCAATATTCAGAGACCACCCTAATTGAAATTACAGGAGAAGAAATTCCATGAATGAAATCTTTTGAAATCTGAACATTGTATAGAACTGACTTATAAGACAAAACACATCATAGACTCTCTAGCTCATGATGATGAAAGCAGATGGAAATCAGTGCAGAAGGCCACCCCAAATGGTCATGATTGAAGCCAAGAAGCAGAAAAACCCATTCATAGATACAACAATAATGGAACAAACAAAAAAAAAATTGTACCAAATCCATTTGTTGTTTCATTTTATAATTTTATTGTTGTAATTTCCATTTCAAAACTCCATTACTTCACCTGCACCTATAGTCTCAGGGCCTCATATTCATAAAAACAATGTACAAAAATTTTCTTGAGTTAGTTTTAGATTATAAAATCTACCCATTTCAAAACTCCATTGCTTCACCTGCACCTATCTTCTCAAGCTCTCATATTGATAAAAGCAATGTAGAAAATTTTGGTTGTTAGTGTTAGACTATAAAATCTACCCATTTCAAAACTCCATTGCTTCACCTACACCTATCTTCTCACGCTTTCATATTCAAAAAGAAAATATAGAAAATTTCGGTTGAGTTAGTTTCAAACCATAAAATCTACCCCAACTTCATCTAATGGGCTTGTAATAAAGCCTTCTTTCCCACATTTTCTTGATTATAAAATAATGTCAAAGTAAAATGAGAGTTAGAAATATTTTTCAACAATAGTCACTTGCATCAGCTGATTATTATCTCGCTTGGTTTTCATCCTTATGGCTTAATATGGACGGACCATTTTTTGCAAGATTAGGAAAGCCCACTATGTCTTTGAAATATTGATTTGATTAATGAAGGACATAAGTTAAAAATGCAGTGATCATCCCATAAACAAATATATATACTCTATATATATCGAAGCAGCAGACTGAAGGTACTAAATTTGCCCATTTCAGACTTATATATGATATATTTACACAAACCAATGTTTCATCCACATAGGCTAAGAATATATATCGAAGTAGCAGACCGAAGGCACTGAACTTGCCCTTTTCAGATTCATATATCTATTCAAACTTTTACATAAACCAGTGTTTCATCCATAGTGGCTCGTGATTTTCAAAATATTTATGTATGCCATAATAAGCACTTCACGAATCAACTAGGAATTGAAAGCACTTGCACAAAGAATATAATAACAAAAAACCAATGTATTCTTACACAATAATATTATTGATGATAACACTATGCATAAATTGCTATTGCTTTGTTGTAAGCCAGAGAAGGATCTTGATCTTCCTTGGCACAGATGTTACTGTCAGATGGATTGAGATGAATTTTTGCTGCCCCATTCCTCAATCCAACTTTATTCCTTTTCAATTTTGGGGCCATGAGAATCTGGTAGCAGCCAACAGCTTTCTTCTTCTCCTTCTCAACCATCTCACCACCAGCTTTCTGCTTTTCTTGATCTTTGCCCTGTTCCTTGCATGCACTACTGTTGAAGTCTTGACAGCGGGATTGTTTTTCTTGGGCATCAACAACATTAGTCATATAGCTGGGTTCATTGAGATCCTTTCAAATTTAGGTCAACCCTATGAGGCATACCTTAATGGATAATTTCTTTGGGTATTAATGCTTACACAATGCGGTTGTCTAATCTACCACACTAATTTCCTCACAGACAGCAAAGTGATAGCCTATTGCCTCAATTTTCTCATATGTTGTAGGTGAAGCTCTGGTCCTTGTGATGCTCTGTGTTTCCCTCGCTGCGAAGGAAAGAATCGTTCAGGTAAGGGTGGGTGCGGGGTTAACACCGTTTCTTGAATTCATGGAAGATACTCTGATTCATCGTAGCCTCCATTAATCCTGACATATTTACAATCAAGGAAAATTTTAAGGATGGAAAATTTTCTTGAAGTTTAAAACATTGGCGAATCTCACTAATCCCTAATATGCAAATTATAAATGTTTATTGATATATTTGTAAAATTAATGAAATTTATAATTATTTTATATATAGTCTCTCTATAATGTTGGCGATTTTTAAGGTAAAATAATTTTATATTCTAAAATTTGGGCAAATCGTCTTTTATAAAATTGGAAATTGGCAAATCTTTTTTGTGGAAAAATCATGGAAAATTAGCCCACTGGGCGAACATTAGCCCCTAAAATTTTCCATGTTTACAATCGAAAATGGTATCGATTGTAGGAGCAGGAGTGCTGGGATTGCCCTACACTTTCATGAAGATTGGATGGCTCTCAGACCTTATTGTACTGGCACTAGTGGCATGCATTGCCTATTATGGCATGATGCTATTGGTGTGGTCTAAGAGGGCCCTCAAAAGGCAAGGATTTCCGAAAATAGATAGCTTTGGAGATCTGGGCTTTGTTGTTTATGTAAGTACAGGGAAAGCCATGGTGGATTTTATGGTGGTCCTCTGCATGGTAGGAGTTTGTGTGGGTTATCTCATATTCATAGGGAATACTTTGTCTTACATGTTTACAGGATCCAAACCACAGCCCAGTCCCAAATCCAAGAATCCTCATTGAATCCTGATGGAGTCTCTTTGTCTACCTCGTTGGATGTTACCAGGAAGGTAGGCTTCATATGGGCCATTTTTCCACTGGAGCTCATCATGAGTGGGATGCGAACCCTTACCCATCTAGCCCCTTTTAGTATTTTTGCAAATATCGTTGACATTTCTGCAATGCTAACTGTTGTGGTGCAAGATGTGTTGTCCATATTGAGTATTGTGGGTCCAGATGTTCAGGCTCTCAATTTTTTTTGTTGACATGCTACCCGCAATAATATGGCTCTAAAAATCCCTCTACACTAATGCCTAAGAACCCTTTTTATAGCTGATTATCCCACTTTAGCATCAGTAATCTTCATGTCAGATAACTAGGCTTTATAGAAAGCTTCATTAACTAACAGAAAATGTGTAACCATGTAACCTAAAATTTATCTTAACATGAAGTCTGTTAACTGACAGGAATTTATAAATGACTCCAAATTTTGAATGATCCAATCATAAATTTCTAGTGATTCTCATATAGCACCAATAACTATCATTAAAAGCAGATATCTTTAGACATCGTATCAACACATATGTAAAAGTTTTTGTGATAATCAAAGGTCTTAATTAAACATTAAGTACTAGTTGAAATATCAAATTAAAATGATGTAGAATGATGATTGAATAATGTTACAAATTTAAGTTACAACTCAAATTTCCATGGCCAAAACCCTCCAGAAGTTCCAAGCTATGTTCATGACTGCACAGGATGAAAGACTCAGAATAACATCTGAAATTGTTAATAGTATGAAAATAATCAAACAACAAGCATGGGAAGAAAAATTTAAAGAGCTGATAGAAAATCTCCCAGCCGTGGAGTTTAAATGGTTGTCTTCAGCACAGTTTAATAGAACATATGTTACCATATTCTACTGGATGTCACTCATCATTACTGCATTTATAGTTTTTGTCGGGTGTGCTATCATAGGGGATCCACCATTAACTACCACAAACATATTTATAGTGCTTGCAACATTCCATGTGATACAAGATCCAGTGAGAATGCTACCTAAAGTTTTGGCTATATTAATTCAGGTTAAAGTCTCCTTAGATCATCTAGACAAGTTCGTACAATATGGTGAGCTGAGACCAGATTTTGTAGTGAGGAAAGCACTTGCTGGATCCCAGTATACCATCAAAAATCATCAAGCCATACTCAGCTGGGATCCAGAATCTTCATTGACAAAGCCAACATTGAAGGGAATAAATCTACACATTAAAACTGGAGAAAAGGTAGCAATTTGTGGCTTAGTGGGATCAGGGAAATCTACTCTCCTATATACAATTCTTGGAGAAATCCCAAAAATTTCAGGAGATGTAAGTTGAACATTAACTACTCTTCTTGAGCACAAGTAACCATTTCATAGTTCAACAAGATTGTAGATGCAGTTTTTTTACTTTCTATATACATAAATTCTTCCATAAACTTTTTGATTGGACTACGTGTAGGTTGAAGTATATGGCAATGTTGCCTACGTGGCACAAACAGCTTGGATTCAGAGTGGTACTGTCACAGATAACATACTCTATGGGAAACCAATAGACAAAATTCAATACAAGAAGGCAATAAAAGTTTGTGCGATAGACAAGGATATAGAGAGTTTTGCTCATGGAGATATGACGGAGATTGGGGAGAGAGATTGAATATGAGTGGAGGATAAAAACAATGGATTCAGTTGGCTAGAGCAGTATATAACGATACTGACATCTATCTATTGGATGATGCCTTCAGTGCAGTCGATGCTCATACAACTTCAACTCTATCAAATAAGGAAGAGACATTACATAAGAGAGACTCCAAGACTTGTTAATATTGCTTGTCGTAGTATGAAAAATCTGGTTTACCTCTGTATCAGATCTGTAAAGATCTTAGAATGAGATCCAGACATATTAATGTGAAAATTTCTGTGCATATTAAATATAAAAGATTTGAGTTTTGGGTTATCAAAGCTATAGATTGAGAACTACATGGATTGCTTGATTGGATGGCTGGTTCGATTTGTATATCAGGATTGCTAGCTTCATTGTGGTGGTAGTGTGAGATCAATTGGGAATTGCTACTCGTTTCATACTTCAAGAGGGAAATGAATTTCGCAATGATGGTGGTAATGAAGGAACCCAGCAAAAGCACAGAGGATAGCATAGTTGATTGAATAAAAAAATCAATTGTGTAAATACAAATAACACACCCTACAAAGTGATGTCTTCTTGAATATTGATCAATATGAATGATTTTCCTTTCACAGTTCTTGTGTTTTGATTCTTTATGAATAGGAATTGATTCATTCAACTAAAATTGGTATTGTTGATTTTGATGGTACTTCTATTCTCTAGCTTGATGATTGGGCGTTGTGCCGAATTTACAAGAAAAATGGTCATTCTCAGATAGTACAAGCGGTAGAACGAGATGAATCACCAAGTGAAAATGAAGTGATGGCTTCTTTGCCTGATATTGATCAGCAAAACAAACTGCAACTGCCCAAAATTTCCTCTTTCAGTGGGTTTTTGGAGAGTGAAGATCCTTTCATAGATGGTTTTTTAAACGATAAAGCCATGTATGGAAATGGAAACAACAACAGACTACTTCAAGTCCAGTCCTCCAACCTCTCTCACAACAATTTCAGCAATAACAGTGACAACAATAGCGATTGCCGATATGAATTTGTCCCAAAACAAGAATAATTAGCAGTGGAGAATGACAAAAAATTCAATTCTCTCAAGAGGACCCTCTCCTTAGCATATGGGCACGATGAAACCAACCCTGCAAAGAGATTCAACAACATGCAGAACAACTACAGCTACAACGTCAACAATAATGTTTCAGCCTTGCTTAATTCAATGCAGCCCAATCAAACTTTCCAACAGCAGAATTTCCTAAGCGCATTGAATGACAGTCAACAGAATTTCATACTTCCCTACATTCATGGCATGCATTGGACCACCTAAGCAAACAGAAAAAAAATTCAACAGCTGCAAAGCGACTGATGTTTGACACAAAGACAATATATCTAGGACAGTGATTTGATCTTTATCAAGTTTAAATGTCATAAAAACAATGTATGAAACAACTAAATTTCCCCATTTCACAATTAGTATAACAGTACATGCATGAACACCATAACATTAGAAAACTAGCACGCCATGAATTGGGAAATGGAATGAAAACATACAGGACAGTCTTCATCCCTCCTGATCAGATTGACATGTACAGGAACCCTCCTGTCTGTTGGCTCCAATTCTTTAGGGCATTCAGACTTCTGGATACTCTGTAGAAAAACAATCCAATGCCTATAAAAAAAATTGCAGTGTAGCATGAAAATTAGATTATGCTTGTTTAAACTGACATAATATGCAGCTTTCATCATAAAAATAAAAATTCTAGCACATTCTACTTCAGATAGCATTGCAATTTAGAATAACCATAATTGTCCAAAAGACATAACTGGCACAAATGTTGCTTGAATGAAAATAACGCTGAAGCACAATTCCCATTCTAAAATCTAATTTTTGCATCCCTGTAATAAAAGTGGCATCATATAGAATGCTTCAAGATAGGTCTGCAATTAGCTAAGTAATTGGACTGTTGAGAGGCCATGATGGATGAAAGTTGTATATATTATTATTCTCTAAGGAGCACGGAGCTAACTGAAATCCATCTTTATATGATTTGTGACACAGGCAGAGTTAGTCAATATTACCATACTAGCTGAAATTAGAGCTTCAGATAGTGATATGGTTTAAGGTCTTCATATCACACCAGAGTTTAAATTGAACATTGAGGCTTACGATAAATACAACAAATTGTATCTTTGCACATTGTCTCATTTCTCCACTGGATTTGGCTTTGCAAGGATCATAAAAACAATGTATGAAACAACTAAATTCCCCCATTTCACAATTAGTATAACAGCACATGCATGAACACCATAACCTTAGAAAAACTAGCACACCAATACAGATCTCCTTCGACTGCATAATTTTATGATAAGTAATTGTGTCCTTACATTCGAGCTCCATATCTTCAACTACTAATATTGCTCTTCCACATGAGGTCCAAAGGAAATCTGCATTCATTTGGTTCCAAAGTTGGAAGAGATTCAAAATCATTGTCTAAAAGCTATATCTTTTGTTTTAATCTTCTCCTTCTCCTCTGTTTTGTTGGACAATACCAATGGAGATATGAGCAAGAGATATCTCTGTGTACGATGTTGCCATGGAATATAATAGACATAGGAACAGTGTGGGCTGGAGGACAATACATAGCTCCTTCATGAGCCCAAGCATTTGTTTTCACCTCCTTATCAACCACCTGTAGCTTCTCTGCGTCATAAGGAATATATCTTGGCAGGGATTCAGCTCATCACAATGTGACATGGTTTAAGGTCTTCATATTTCTAGGCAAATACATTAGAATGTTGTTTGAAAAGATTAACATACCTCTCCTTAAAATTTTGTATATCAATATGGATATCTAGTTGTTGTTCGCGTGAATTCATTTCTTTAACTTCACCTTCAACTAGGCAACCTTTAAGGTTTCTAAACAAGTTCAATGGATATGTATGACTACTTTTATTCCATTTCATAGCCACTTTAACCACCGAATAGGGTTTTCGGCATGGCTTCCTCAATTCAAACTCATTATCATCGACCCTTGCTTTCAAGAAAGCCCATTCACATTTCAATATTCTTCCACACACTATGCCTTTTATTTGTTTTCCTAATACCATGCCATATTTCTAGGAATATATCCTAGCAGGGTTTCAATGCATAACAATGTGATATGGTTTAAGGCCTTCATATTTCTAGGAAAATACATTAGTCTAATGTTGTTTGAAAAGATTAACATCTAGAGGACAATACAGATCTCCTTCGACTGCATAATTTTATGATAAGTAATTGTGTCCTTACATTCGAGCTCCATATCTTCAACTACTAATATTGCTCTTCCACATGAGGTCCACAGGAAATCTGCATTCATTTGGTTCCAAAGTTGGAAGAGCTTTAAAATCATTGTCTAAAAGCTATATCTTTTGTTTTAATATTCTCCTTCTCCTCTGTTTTGTTGGACAGTACCAATGGAGATATGAGCAAGAGATGGCTCTGTGTACGATGTTGCCATGGAATATAATAGGCATAGGAACAGTGTGGGCTGGAGGACAATACAAAGCTCCTTCATGAGCCCAAGCATTTGTTTTCACCTCCTTATCAACCACCTGTAGCTTCTCTGCGTCATAAGGAATATATCTTGGCAGGTATCCAGTTCATCACAATGTGTGACATGGTTTAAGGTCTTCATATTTCTAGGCAAATACATTAGAATGTTGTTTGAAAAGATTAACATACCTCTCCTTAAAATTTTGTATATCGATATGGATACCCAGTTGTTGTTTGCGTGAATTCATTTCTTTAACTTCACCTTCAACAAGGCAATCTTTAAGGTTTCTAAACAAGTTCAATGGATATGTATGACTACTTTTATTCCATTTCATAGCCACTTTAACCCCCGAATAGGGTTTTCGACATGGCTTCCTCAATTCAAACTCATTATCATCGACCCTTGCTTTCAAGAAAGCCCATTCACATTTCAATATTCTTCCACACACTATGCCTTTTATTTGTTTTCCTAATACCATGCCATATTTCTAGGAATATATCCTGGCAGGGATTCAATTCATAACAATGTGATATGGTTTAAGGTCTTCATATTTCTAGGCAAATACGTTAGAATGTTGTTTGAAAAGATTAACATCTGGAGGATAATATAGATCTCCTTCAACTGCATAATTTTATGATAAGTAATTGTGTCCTTACATTCGAGCTCCATATCTTCAACTACTAATATTGCTCTTCCACATGAGGTCCAAAGGAAATCTGCATTCATTTGATTCCAAAGTTGGAAGAGCTTCAAAATCGTTGTCTAAGAGCTATATCTTCTGTTTTAATCTTCTCCTTCTCCTCTGTTTTGTTGGGCAGTACCAATGGAGATATGAGCAAGAGATGTCTCTGTGTACAATGTTGCCATGGAATATAATAGGCATAGGAACAATTTGGGCTGGAGGACAATACAGAGCTCCCTCATGAGCCCAAGCATTTGTTTTCACCTCCTTATCAACCACATGTAGCTTCTCTGTGTCATAAGGAATATATCCTCGCAGGGATTCAGTTCATCACAATGTGACATGGTTTAAGGTCTTCATATTTCTATGCAAATACATTAGAATGTTGTTTGAAAAGATTAACATACCTCTCCTTAAAATTTTGTATATCGATATGGATACCCAGTTGTTGTTTGCGTGAATTCATTTGTTTAACTTCACCTTCAACTAGGCAATCTTTAAGGTATCTAAACAAGTTCAATGGATATGTATGACTACTTTTATTCCATTTCATAGCCACTTTAACCCCCGAATAGGTTTTTCGGCATGGCTTCCTCAATTCAAACTCATTATCATCGACCCTTGCTTTCAAAAAAGCCCATTCACATTTCAATATTTTTCCACACACTATGCCTTACGGCGTTTCCTTTGCAACATTAGGTGCAAATGCTAGTTTATTAAAATTCAATTCTCATATGTTGAGCATATTCCCTTGGTAATTAATCTATCTTGTCAATTAAAAAAATAAAGAATAAAAACCAATAAATCCTCATCCACCTTAAGTTGAAATAAGAAGCCTTCAACAAAATGTCTTAAAAATGTGCTTTGTATACTAATATAAAAAATACTTTTATATCTAAATAGTTCACTAATTTTATACCTACATCCTTATATAAACTTAAACCAATAAAATCCATAAATCTAAGTACATCATCTTTCTTAAACAATTAATTAAATACTAAATTACATTCTTATATACATATAACAATTAAAGATTTACACCAACAAAAGCCATTAATCTAAGATAGATAATCTTTCTTAAAAAAATAAATTATAAATACTAAACTTGTAATACATACCCATACAAATAGTTTAAAAATACACTAAACCATAAGAAATGGATAAAAGTTAACCAATTTTAATTAATAAAAAAAAAACATAGAAAACACCCACGATATCATTATTTAACTTAAAATAATCAGCTAAAGAAAATGATAAGCATCATTTAATCGGAACGAATATAAATTTAATAAAAAAAATCATATCTCAAAATTGTGTTCAAAATTAATATAATTATATTACGAAAATGAATAGTTAAAAGTTTGCCATCTACAAATTTAAAAAATCATATCCTCAAAATTGTATTCAAAATTAATATAATCATGTCACGAAAATGAATAGTAAAATTTTTGCTATGTATAAAGTTCATCACCAAAAAAAAGTTTGAATAACTATTAAAAGTATTCATATAGCATATTATATAAATATCTAAATAATTTTTGATATAAAATTTAAATATATATTTATTTTTTAAAAATTATAAATTTGAACTGTAGTGTATATATCTCTCAATAATATTTACCAGTTTTACTGAATAAGTTTACCTAAACAAACTTTTATCTTTAACAATTTTACAATTTGAAACCAAATAAGTTCAACTAAAATATACTTTTATGATTTAAAATTTTATGTAAAAAAAAAAATATAAACCTTCCCATCATAGTATAGTAATTAGAAAAAAATATTACAATAGCCGTATCGTATCCACTGTTCAGAGGTTTCTAATGACGGAAGTTTATTTCATACCCTAATCTTCAAAATGTGATCGCAGTGCAACGTTCCACCTTCGAAAGTGCCACTATTAAAGAAATTTCACATTAAAGAATCAAGATAAAAAGATTGATGCCTTCTTTTATATTCAAGCAGGCTACCAAACGGACTGTCCAGAGCTTCGTCGTGGACACCGATAAAAAATGATTCGGGGTCTGGACTGAATGAAATTCCAGTTATATCCCCAAAGAAATCAATTTCCTGCCTCTTGTTATACATGTGCTTTGTATCAAATATATGGACAAAATCCGCTTGCTCTGCGATGGCCATAAACTGTCCATCTGAGGAGAACCTGATAGATCGTATGGCAGCCATGTTGCCCTTCAGAACTTCAAGCGAGGTTGAAGTGTTTCTAACATCCCAGAGCCTGCATGTCGTGTCTTGGTTCCCAGTAGCAAATATTGTACCGTCTGGATGCCAAGCAGAGGCAAAGGAGTAATCCAAATGACCTTGAAGAGTTGCAACTATCTTTCCTGTTTGGCAGTCTGAAAGAAAACCCTGAACATCGTCCCCAACGACAACAAACAACTTGTTATCAGGACTTACAGAGGCACGATTAACAGCCCAGGGAAAGGAGAAGTGCTGAATCCGTGTAAATCCATTACATAGATCAAATATTCGCACACCACAATCATTAGATGCAGTGATTAAGCGAGTTGCGCCACCAGGACTCTCATAAATCTCTACCGAATTCGTACTGGCATTGTCGCCAACCTCATTTTCAGAGATCTTCGAACAATAACTGACATCTTTTATACCCAAATACTTACAGATAAGCTCTCCCCCATACCCACCAACAACAAGTAAATTATTTTTGGCAGCCATGCTTGTAATATGGACTTGTCTGAAACCAGCTAGGGCAGCCCCTGGATGGCTTTCGGATGCAACGACTGGGCCCCTCACATTAAGAAATTCAGTTCGTCTACGACTTAGTGCAGACCAGTGGATAATAGAATAAGCCGATGAAAGATACACATCGTGCTTTGATGTTGCCCACACCAATTCCCTTAGCTGAAAGTGTGAATATGTAGGTTTCACTGATTTCGTATTTCTCAGAAATTCGTAAAAATCCCCCCCTTTCTGGATATTTGCACAAATCTTATCTAGTTGAGATTGAGGAACATCCCTCAGATTTTCATACTCTTTCATCCTATGTTCTCTGTATTTCTGCCTTGTCATGTTTGTCATCTGCCATGGAATTCCTTGAATATCTTCTCCTCTTCTGGCTTCCGCAGCAGAAATGTCATCCTCTTCATCATCCTCTTCGTCATCTTCCTCGACGTCAATCTCAGCTTCTGTATCTTCATCAGAAGCAGCCATTACAATATCATACTCAGCGTCTGAATCTTCATCAGAAATAATCATTTCGGGCTCATACTCGTCTAGCTGCGCCAGATCTCAATACACCGCTGAATATGGTGTCCTTCGCTTCTCTACGAACACCGCTGAGTATGGTGTCCTTCGCTATGATAGGGTGGTTTTATACACAAGTAATCTCTAACACTCAACTATGGCGGGGTTGTTAAATGCTTGGGGTGTTAAATGTTTTGAGTAAATTTGATTTGGTCCAGTTATTATTAGTGATTTTAGTGATTTTTGAGAACAACTCATGGTTTTATCTATGGGATTCAAATTAAATTAGTGGACATTACAATACAATCAACTATGTAAGGGAATGTGAGATTTTGTGTATGGTTGATTAACGAGGTACTTGAAAATGTGCCACACATAACTAGCCGATAAAGGAAAACTCTTGATGGGACGGGAAACGAGGTTAATCTCTCCGAGTCAAATTTAAGGGGAATCCATGGATGGTTTTTATAAGGGGAATCCATGGATGGTTTTTATAACATGGGACCAGGGTAATCTCTTGTCTCCGAGTCAAATTTAAGGGGAATCCATGGGGTGGTTTTCATAACATGGGACCATGTTAATCTCTAGTCAAATTTAAGGAGGAATCCATAGGGTGGTTTTGATAACATGGAACTAGGGACCACATTAATTTCCCCCGAGTCAAATTTAAAAGGGGAATTGATAGGGTGATGGTTTTGATAACTGGGACCATGGACCACGTTAAATTTAAAGGGGGAATTGATAGGGTGGTCTAGATAACACATGGTCCCTGTGGCTTGGATAACATGGGACTAGGGACCACGTTATTCTCCTTGAGTCAAATTGAAGGGGGGAATCGATAGGGTGGTTTGGATAACATGGACCAAGGACAAGGTTAATCTCCTCGAGTCAAATTTAAGGGTGGAATTGATAGGGTGGTTTGGTTAACACGGGACGAAGGACAACGTTAATCTCGCCAAGGGGTGAATTGATAGGGTGGTTTGGATACCTTGATTTGGGGAAGTTACTAGTGGTGTTTTGAGCTATACCTTTATGACAACCCATGGTTTTGCCTATGGTATTGTCTCCCTGAGTAAAATTTAAGAGGGGAATTGATAGGGTGGTTTGGATAACTTGGTTAGGTGAAGTTACTAGTGGTGTTTTGTGCTCTACGTTTACCACAACTCATGGTTTTGCCTATGGTATTCATCTTCCATGTAGCCTATTTAAAGGTGGAATGGTGTTTCAAGCTGTAGGGTTATGAGAACCCATGGTTTTGCCTATTGTATTCATATTCAATATAACCTAATTAAAGGTGGAATGGTGTTTGGAGCTCTAGGCTTATGAGAACCCATGGTTTTGCCTATTGTATTCATAATCAATATAACCTAATTAAAGGTGGAACAAACTCAATGTTAGTGGCTATTAGGATCCAAGCAAAAATGTCTTTAGACACCACCACTTCTCTTGGTATTATGCTATCCTAACATAATGGTCAATGTCCAAACAATCACTTTGGGACTCTCCCTTGAATTTTCTACTACTAACCCAACATCATTAGGGTTACTTTTCCATTAGTAATAGGAATAGAATACTTCTATGGAATACTTAGACTTCATTATGCGCTCACCTAACTAGGAATTAATGATAAATTGACTAAATACAAAAATAATACCAAAACCCCCATAAATCGTTATGGGCTGACCTAACTCAACATTTATGTTAAATTGTCCAAATAGAAAAATAAAACCAATATGGGTATAGATCCATCTTAACTCTCGATCTACCAAGACCCTAGAGGGCTGAAATATCTCAAGATTCAAAGTCTTCTTTTGAGTGCAAAATGTGAGGAAATAACTACATCACCAAAATATGGATTCCTCTTTTCATTTTTGTAGATATTTAGTTAAAATAGATCTATGTTTGTGCTTAATAATATTATTTATATCATATAAATTCCACATATCTAGTTATTAATAATATTATTTATATTATATAAATTTCGCAATCTATATATAAAAGTATTCCCATTTTTAATTTTATTAAAACCTTGATTTAATCTCTATGGAATATATGTGAAATGTTTTTAGTTGTATTGAGGATAGATGGTTTAAATATATCTCAAAAGTAATTATAACTTTTTTGTTTTTAGATTTAATTAGAAAATATTATAAAAATAAATTAAAACAAAATATTTTTATTGTAAAAAGAGTTATAGCTTTTGGGCATGTCAAGTCATGGCATTGGCCCATGGTGTTGTAACAAAGTCTATTTACACGTTAATAATATACATATTAATGTGGGGGAGAATATTCATAGTTAACAATCTTGTTATATTGTAAGTTTATTGTAAGTATTAAATTTTTATGCGTTTATTAATTAAATTTAAATATGGTTACAAAATTATTATTTTAATTTATATGGTAAAATGAATCTTAATTTATAGTTATTTTTTATATGTTATATATTTTGATATGATATATTTATTTAAAAAAATGTTTGTAATTTTATTAATAAAAGAAAATTGACAATATAACAAATTAAATTTTATTACTTTTAACTTTTTATTGTGCAGAGAGGTGTAATGTAATCCCTTAAAAGTTAAAAATAACAAAAATAATAAAATTCATTTTGTTACATTGTAATCTTGTTTTTATTAATAAAATTAACAATAACTTTTTAGGTAAAAGAAAATCATAATACACATATGACATTAAAATATATAACATATAAGTAGTAGTTTTCAGTTAAGGTACATTTTGCCTTATAAATTAAAATAATGATTTTGTAATCATATTTAAATTTTATCAATAAGCACATACAAACTTTAATACTTACAATAAAACTACAACATAACAATATTTTTAACCATGGATATTCATGCTCTCTTTACCATAAATATTATTAACTTGTAAATAAGATTTGTTACAATACTATGAGCCAATATCGTGGTTCGTTAATACCACATGCCCATAAACTATATCTCATTTTACAATCAAAATATTGTATAAATATTTTATTTTTTAATTATCTGAAGGCTTCTTATTTCAACTTAAGGTGGATGAGGACCTATTGACTCTTTTTACTTTTTTAATTGACGGCCTAGATTGATTCTCAAGCGAATATGCTCAGCATATGCTTAGTCTGAATGCTTATCAAGCCTAGTGTGTTAGGGAGTTTGTTAGGTTGCATTGACATTTTTCCTAGGGATTTTCAAAGCATACCTAATTTTAGAAAAATTGCCTTATATCTTGGTTGTAAAGGATATAAACTTTTCAACACTTTTGTGTTTTTATCAAGACATGGGATTCTTAAGGGTTAAATAAAATCAAAGTTAATAATAATATTTTTGTTGCAATAGTTAATAATAATATTTTTGTTACAATAGTTTTTTTTTGTTATATATTTATCAATCATAGATACAAATGTATATCAACCACATTAATATTTTTAATATGGTTGTACTAGTTTAATCTTATTAATTTTTTGGGCCATGAGACACATAGATGTTGTTTATTGGTATGTTATGCTATCTAAACATTTTGACTTGATCAAATTACATAAAAATAAAAACAAAAATAAATATATTTATTAATTAAAACATTTTGATACATAAGGTAAGATTTAAATTGAAAAAAAAAAAGATTAAAAATTGATTATTATAATTATTAATTATTGAACCATCCTAGATTAATCTTAGCTCTAAATATATCAAAATCTGAGAGGGATCAAATATCTTAAGGTGCAAATATTTCTTCAAGTTTTGCACTCAAAGAAGAGGTTTGCACCTAGAGAGATTTGATCCTTCTAGAGAGTTGATAGACCCAGAGTTAAGATGGATGTAGGTTGGTTATTAATTGGGCCAAGAGTTGATAGATCCAGAGTTAAGATGGATCTAGGTTGGTTATTAATTGAGTCAAGAGTTGATAGATCCAGAGTTAAAATGGATCTAGGTTGTGTATTAATTGAGCCAACATTTAAATATTTACAGTCACTTACTAACAGTAGACATCTCCAACAGATTCAGATTTATATGACTTTCAACATTTTATTATTTTTTAATTAATATGTCATTTAAAGGTTTACAAACATTTAAATTACTAAAGCATTGTCCCCATAGTGGTTTTGCTATATTTTTATAGCTACGATCGATATTCTTCCTATACAAATCGGCCCTAAAAGCAAAAATCAGAAGGAAAAATATTTGAAATTCAAAATTAAATTTATTTTTCCCTCCAAAAGACAAGTTGGCTCCTCCACAAGTTCAACTTGGCTCAGTCCAACAATCACACCACTTGGGGCACCTTCCATCACTATAAAACACCGTTTGAACTCCTCCTTTTCACATAATTTGGACCATAAAAAGGATGAATTAGAGGTAGAAAAAGGATGAATCAAAGGAAAAATAAGCGGATCAAAATTTACAGAAACATGATGATTTTCTGAGTAGCAAACTGAAGCTCATGGTAGAAGGCTAAAATTTCAGGAGGATGCATTTATCGTAGTTTGACCTGGGTTTAGTTACTAGTCAGTTTGGCTTTAGTTTTGACTAAAAAGATAATATTGGATCTCTTGTTGAATTGAATAATTTCTCTAAGAAAAGATTCTTGGGTTTTTCCCTAGTAAGGATTTTCCCATTATAAACTTTGTGTCTCTTGTGTTTGGTTGTCTCTTCATGATTCTATTATCATTATTGTTTTTAGTGTTGCACGTTTTCTATGTTTAATTTCTCAATGATGAATGTGACACAAGATAAATTGATGGGTAAATCATTAGAAGTAATTATTAGTGTAAGAAATCATCAAAACTCAACATGGTATGATAGAAGGTAGAAAATAAACCACTAAAGAAAATATAATAAATCCAATGTTACATGCTAAAATGATGAAGTAAAATATCTATCTAATAAGTATCTTTGTCCTAAACTTACGTATGAAATAAGGGAGGAATAAAATCCTAATCCAAACTCCAAATGGAGGGCTCTCATCCAAATTCTTGTCATGATTTTAAGGAGGATCAAATCCCTCCTGATCTCAAGTATTTATGAGAGTCCAAACTCTATTTGTAATAAGAAATGAATCCATCACCCATGTTTTGTAAGGGTTGGAGCCTTAATTGCATGAAATTTTGAATATGGACATCAGTTGATTTAAATCTTGTTCATGAAAATATGTGATTAATAGTATATTATGTGACAACATTAGGGTTGGTTGCATGTTTCCCTCGCCCTAAGTTCAGGACCAGAAGATGAATAAGTAAGAGGCCTTAATATGACATCAAAGAGGCCATGTTTATTGCTCTTTCCTATGACCGAATTCATATTTTGTGAAAGGAAAATCGATGTCATCAAAAGTTAGAGTATAATGCTTAAGAATAAGATATTGAGGTTGAGTTTCTTCTGGAGGTTTACTTACTTAACCATCAAGATGCTGAAAAATTTCCTGAGGACCAACAACATGAATCTTAGAAAGACTTTAGAGGTATTATGGGCATAGGTTTCTGATGATCTTGGTCTATTGCAAATGTGTAATAAATTGATTAAAGAATGTATTGAAGCTCCATATGACAAGGGTTAAGGATTGGTTGAAGAATGAATTACGAACTGTAAGAGAATTTTGGAAGCAAATCTAGGCCTGAGATGGTGGTCAAAAGAAATCAATTGAGACCTATTTCAAGCCTAGTTCGAGTTGAGTTTTGTTTTAAGGCTCCTTCCTTCATGTTGAAACAAATTTTAAGAAGTTTAAAGCTCCAAGGCCTCCTAAGGTGTAAATATTTTTTAAGTACTACAATATTTGTCTTCAAGTCATGTAGCAAATTGAACTTGCTTTGTATGAATGGCATCTCTGTTTCTTCATGATCTTGATACATTTTTTATTTAAGAAAATAGTACATCTAAAATTGGTCCACCTAGGAAGCTTCTCCATGGATAGAGGGAGCTGAGGAGGAAGACTCCTGTTGATGTATGTCAATAATCAAAATTTCTCAAACCATTGTGATTACCTCCCCTATTCGCCTAACAAGTAAATTAAGTGTAAACCTCAAAAATATATATAACAATGAAAAATGAAACTAGTAGGTGGGACCCTACCTCAAGAGCATCACATAAAAAAAGTTGTGTCATACAATGTTATACAAGAAATAGGTGCTTCAAAATTTATTTCACATTTGGATTGTGATTATGTTTAGGATGGAGGCAAAAATTCTATTGTGGATGTAACAAATAGAAGGAAAGCCATAAAATATATTTACATGGTACTTAAAGCATAAGGGATATTGTTGCATAACTATCATTTAACCTATGTGGGATCTAATGTCAAAAAATATAAATTCTTACTCGATATCCAAGAAAATGTTATTGCATATCTATTACATTGTCCTATGGTCAAAATGTGTTGTGTTTTAACATCGAAGGTTTTTAGTCATTAAAATCCACTTTTTGGTGATTAGAACTTCATATTTCCTATGGATTACATATGTTGGCAATGTTTATAAGGTCGTGTTGTGTTTTATGTTGTCAGACTATTGGGTAAAGTTTTTATTTTGCATGATATATGTTACAATGTATGATTAAAGGCATCGGTAGGGTATGTATTTAAATGAAATGTTAAAGGTTTGGATGGAAATGTTTATAGTTTATGAGGTTGATGCGAGACAGTAAAATTAAATGAAATATGCTTATGATTTAAAATATTAATATTAAGTGATAACATGATATTTATGATGTATTAGTGATAAGACTTTCCATTAGCATGCAATCTAAGACATGTTTTATAATATGGCTACCAATTTTTATGTGAAGGATTCAAATGTGTTTGGTTTTTTCCATGTCATCATTGCTAGCTATGATTTACATCAAATAAAATGATAATGGGCATGATACCCCATCCTACCTATGTTGTACTAAACATATTCAAGTCTAATATTTTCTCCATTTGAGATCACCTATTAATTCCATATTTGTCCATTCCTTCTTTTGTTGGCGCTATATGACATTCATTTATTTCTTTATATCCCTCCAATTGAAAATGATGCCAACTCATTATCTTGGTTGCTAGTGAGCACCAATACTGTAGCGATAATGCTGCAACTCCTAGAATACCTACTTTACTCTTATCAACCCAGTATTTTGTAACAAACTTGGAAGCGATGGCGTTATATGCACAAGTACTAGTTCTTACTGCAGGTTGTCACTTGGTCAGCCGACGCAAGATCACTAGGAGCTCAAGAAAACTTCTATGGATTCTAGAAGAAGCTCTATATGTGATGAAATGAGAGAAAGACTACTCTGCTTATACTACTCTTACTGCAGAAAGGAGAAAGACTAAAATGTAAAGCAAACCAAGTAAATCCTAATTAACCAACTAATCCTACTTTTGCAGAAAGCACTATGAAAACCATGAAAAGAATTCCATTATCTATTCAAAGAAGTAAACAACATCAAACTAAGCTATTTCTGGAAGTAAATGAGCAGAAAACATCTTTTTGTATTTTTATGTATTTTTATGTGAATTTGACATGTACATAATTTATTGTTTGTGAATGTGGAAGCGAATAGGTGGTGTTGAAGGGCGGTTTTGGGACTTGAGAGGATGTAGGATGGTGTGGTTGGGTCCTAGGAGGTCTCAGGTGGCCTTCTGGAGGATTTTCCCACACTCGTCCTTCAAAAGAAAGCCTACAGGAAAATCTATAGGAGGACACTGGAAATCTACAGGAGGAAAAATAGTGTTCTACAAGAGGCCTACAGGACGAAGCTGAGAGCAGTTTTGGTTGTTTTGAGGGTGTGAAAGTGGGTGGAAAAGGTGGATGAGGGTTGGAATGAAGTTTTAGGACACTTAGGGTCTACCAAGAGTCATTAGGAAAGAGAAAGATGATTGGATTTGCTCAAGGAGAGAGGAAGAAATTCTATGGAAAATGCAGGAATCTAAGGAAGAATTGAGGGGAGACTTGGGCGACCTATAGGGCATGGATCAGATGGAGGATGGGATGGTTGATAGGCTGACCTATTGCTAAAAGATATCCGCTGCATAAACAACTAACAGTTAACCAATGAGATTAAGAAAGCAATGAAATAAGTTTATCTAGAAAAACAGAGTTTTGCATCAAACTGGTCTAAACTATGATCTATGAAAGGAAATGTTGAGAAACGCTGCAAGAAAGGAAAGAATGAAAGAAGACTGTTGTAAATAAAGAAATGAGCATGATGGAGAAGTTCTAAAGAAAAGCAGGACTAGACTATTAACCAAAAAAATTGCAAACACTAGAAGTCCTATGAATGAGGAAAATCTGTGTTTTTTGGGCAGCAAGAGGATCTTTGGCTCAAATAATGGTCCCAAAGGGAGGAAGAGAGGCCAAGGCATTGTTTCTAGCCTTTTGAATATTTTATTTATCACTTCTTAACCTACCATAAAAAGCACAAATGAAAGCAAACTACTGAATCATCAAAAGCAACTTATTCTTAACCATAAAAGAAATGCATCTAACAGAAACCTAATCTACAAACTGAAATAAAACATATAAATATAATTAATGAGGAGTTTGGCTGCTTGGATTGGGCCCTAACCCAAGAGCTTTATCCCTCTGAGCTAACTCAGTGCTAACTCAAAAAGGATTCCATCTTTATTTCCAAAACAATAACAAGATTACATGGAACTCTCAAAATAATGAGCTCAAAGTTGAGCAGAGTTTACATAAGAAAAAGTACAACAAAAATCCAACAAAAATATGACCCTAGTGAGGCCCTAAGCCTCTCTATTTATACAAATGAAGCTACCAATAGCTCACTTAAAATCAGGGAGGCTTGGCTCCCAAAACTTGAGATAATCATCAATCATCCTCCACTTGCTTGGTTGCCTTCTAGTGCATGAATTGGCTGCTTGTACTCCGAGCTAAATGAAGGGGAATTCGAAGTGAGGAGTAATAAATGAGGTGGATTCCCTCCTACAAGTCCTCTCCTTTGTCTACTTCGAATTATTGCTACCATTTGTCCATTGCATCCTTGACTTTGACCTCAAAATTCATCAATAATCTACATTAAACACATATTAGACCACACGGCATCATAACTAACTCAACTCACTCTATAAGCATAAATATAATCAGAAAATCATACAATAAGCTAAGAGAATGGTTGATTTGACTAGGTTAGGAGGTAAATGAGCCCATATAATTATCCATTTATGAGGCTCATCATCACCCCCTACTGAAAGTGTTGCTCATCCTCTGAGCAACTTAGTCCATCTCCTCATCTTTTATGGCCTTGGTGGCCTCCCTAGCATCCCATGCTTCTCATGTGGTCTCTTCTTCCTTGTCATAGAATCCTGCCTTCATGTCTATCTCTTCCCACTGCTCCTACTCTTCTTCTTCTCTTCTGCCTTCCAGCATGCCTAGCAGTAGTGGGGGACTCAATTTGAGGCCAATCCAATTGACCTTTAGCCTTTGCATGGAGTGCTTGTACATTAGCACCCTCCTTAATGCCTCCTTCATCCTCATTGGGGAATGATATTCCCTAATATGCAAAATGTGTGGTAAGGTGTTCCATCTCCTCATACATGCATGCACATAGTCATCCCCAAGTAGCCTTTCCAAATCCTCAAAGTGTGCAATGGCTTGTGCCTGATCACTTATATATCTAGGGACAATCTGAGGATTATTGGCAAGCAGGTTATGTGTGTCGATGAGTGCCATAGGGTCTAATGGCTCAGCTCTGATCACTGATGACTCATTCTTCTCCTTTAACATCAACCTTCTAATTTCTGTTGCCCTTAACTCTTCATGATTCATCCATGAGGCCATGGCCATTAGTTGAAGGTCCCTTAGCCTAGCATTGGGGTCCCACACATTCATGTTGGTGAGGGCCATGTTATGTAGGTATAATTTTGCCATCTTTGTCTTATCCTCTAATGTGCTTTGGTCACACAAGTCCATAAATTGTCTGTAATCTTGGAAAGGCATTATGCCTCTTTGTGCCTAAGTCTTTATCTGAAATCACAACCATTGGTCCTTGAGATACAGGCCATAGGATTTTTTTGGTTTTCTATATTGTAATTCCTCCATGGACCAGCTAGCCATGCATGCCAGTTGGGTCTCTTTCTCTTGCAGCTACCTCCTTAGCAATTCATTTTTAGTTTCAAGGTGGTTTCTTGTAATTGCTTCTCTGTTTCTGATAGCACTCAACTCTCTGCCCATTTCTCTGAGTTTGTTCTCCATATGGCCAATATCCTCAACTCCTTTGGATTTGGCTATTTGCATCCACCTTTGTGTTCTCATTCTCTCTTTCTCTAATTCAAAGAATAGTGGAATTGCAAATTTTTGTGGAATTATTCTTCCCCCTCAAGAAGATTGTAGTATGAGCCAAGACTGCGCTGGGGATCAAGTTCTTGTAGCTTTGTTTCTTCCTCCTTTCCATGTGGCTATCCTTCTATCCTTTTCTCAAGCTTTTGGGTCTCCTGTAGTTTTGACAGTGTCTCCTGTAGAACTGTCTTGGCCTCCTGTAGGACTGTTTTTGGGTCCTGTAGTTCTACATTTTCTTTTTGTGTGGGAGATCTAGGAGTCCCCCTTTCATATGTGATAGGTGCCTTATAAGGGGATTCCTTTCCTTGGGCGGAGGGTGAATCTTCAATTATAATTAGCACTTTTGAAGAAGGTTGGGGTTTCCCTATTTTGATTTTGTGCTCTTCCTAGCCCAGAAATACATGGAGGCTTGCCTTTTCCTCTTCTTCTTTGGCTTGATGGGTGTACTGAGGGCAGTGAGAGTAGCTGTTGCCTCTCTTTCCAAAGTCTCAGGGGACACTTCTCCTTGTTCTATCTTTTTTCCCCTTTTTCTCCTCCTTCTATCTCTTTTTCTGTCTCTGTTTTCTTTGCTTCTTTAGGTTTCTCCTCCTCTATCTTAGCTTCTTCCTTCTTCCCTTCTTGTTCTACTAAGTCACCAGTTGCTTCACCTTCTCCCCCTTGCTGCTCTTCCTCCTCACTGCCAGTAGGACTGATATCATAGGTTACAATCTTTATGTCATCCTAAGCTGTCATGTTTCGGAAGATTTCCCATGCTATAGGGAGTGTAAATGTATGGAGGGCTTGTTCCACTAAAATTTTGATTAACCCATGGTGAGCTAGCTGCTCTGAATTTCCTACTTGAACTTTAGTGCTAGAGTCAATGAGAAACTGCAGGAGGAAGTAGGGGATGCTAAGCTTCTGAGGGTCTGGAGTGTCCATGTCATACCTTAATCCATGAAGGATTCTAAAATGGTAACCGTAGACAATGTTGTACCTCCCCTCACAGGAAATATACAAAGACTATCATGATCTATTTTTACCTTGAAGTGTCTTCCCATTAGGTAGGGTCGCCATTTCTTAAGTGCATGTAGTATTGCCATGTTTTCCTTCTCATAAATAGCTTTGTGTAAATAATTTCCCTTGATTGGAGGACTTTCAAAAGAAATGGGTCTTTCTTCTCGCATTAAAATAGAACTAATTCCATTTCCTGAGGCATCACATTCCACAATAAAGGTTTTTGTGAAGTCCGGTGTAGCTAAGATTTGTGCTTGGCACATTGCCTCTTTAAGATGTTCAAAGGGCTTTGATGCTTCTGGAGTCCATGAGAATGCATCTTTCTTCAATAATGTAGTTAAAGGTCCTGCTATTCTCCCATAATTCTTAACAAACTTGTGATAATACCCTATCAACCCGAGAAATCATCGTGGGTGTTTAATTTTGCTAGGGTCTACCTTAACACCTTCATGAGATACAATATGACCTAGATATTCCACCTCTTGTACTCCAAAAAAGCATTTGGAGTTTTTGCATATAATTATTTCTCCTCCAATAGTTTGAGCACCATGTCAACATTTTGGACATGATCCTTCCAAGACTTGCTATAGATTAGTATATCATCAAAAAATACTAACACAAGTTTTCTAAGGAAGGGTTTGAAAATGGAATTCATGAAACCTTGAAATGTAGAAGGTGCATTAGTAAGGCCAAAAGGCATGACCAAAAATTCATAATGACCCTCATGAGTTCTAAATGATGTTTTTTGAATGTCTTCAGTCTTCATTCTGATTTGATGATATCCCGAACAAAGATCCAACTTGGTGAAGTAATTTGATCCATGCAATTCATCCAATAATTCATCAATGACAGGAATTGGAAATTTATCTTTAATAGTGAGCTTGTTTAGCTCCCTATAATCTGGACACATGCACCATGATCCATCCTTCTTATGAACGAATACTACTAGAGTAGAGAAAGAACTTTGACTAGGTTGAATTATACCAGCCTCTAGCATTTCTGCAACCATATGTTCAATTCCACTCTTTTGGACATAGGGATATCTGTCAGGCTTGATGTTTGGAGGAACACTTCCTGGAATCAAATTGATAGCATGATCATGATCATGAATAGGTGGGAGGCCTTTGGGAGTCTCAAATACCTTGGAATGATTGTCCAAGCCTTTTTGGAGATCTCGAGAAATGGATGATTTCGATGTGGGAACCTCTAGTGAACATAATTGTGCAATTATGCCTCATTGTTCTTTCTTTAGAAGCTTTTTCATTTCTTTAAAGCTGATTATCTTTCTCGGTTTTCCCGCGATACCCTTTAATTCAACTTCCCTTCCTTCTACAGAGAATTTCATCAAAATTTCATGAAAATTAAAAGCTATTGTACACAAGGATTGTATCCAATGGACTCCTAGTACAACATCAACACCACCCATTTGAATGGAAAGCATTGGGCTATTCAATACATATTCTCCCATGGATAGCTTGATATTATGGCACTCTGAGCAATTTATGGTTCTTCGACTTGCAATCATCACTTGACACACTGGTGCTGGATATAGGAAGAAATTCAATTCCTTGGCTATCTTACAATGAATAAAATTATGGGTACTTCCCGAATCAATCAACACTATTACCTTTTTCTTCTTGATATGCCCTTCTATCTTGATATTTTGAGGTGTGGTAATTCCAATCAATGCATTACAAGATATTGCAATATTCGTTTCTTCTTTTTCTAGGGTTTGTTCCTGGTGTATATCCTCTTCTTTTGACATTTCTTGTTCCTTTTCTTCGTCCTCTTCACAATCTATGTAAAATAATTTCTTCTCGGCACACTTATGACCTTTAGTGTATTTGCTATCACAACTGTAACAAAGCCCTTTTGCTCTTTTTTCTTCCAATTTTTGTGCTGTGAATCTTGTAGGTTGTGGATGGCTAGGGTCAGCAACACTTCCATTTTTATGATTGTGAGTGGTAGGCTTCCTTATTGCCATAATTTTTCTTTCCATTTTTCTTTCCAATCTGAATGCCTTCTCCAATGAATCTAGTTCCCAAAGGCAAACCTCATGTTGGATGCTATATTTTAAAGTCCCTATGAACACAACAATCCTATGCTCCTCTGGAATATATTTTACCCTTATATTCAATTTTTGGAAGTCCTCAATGTGCTCCATCATTGAACCCTTTTGTTCAATATTTATCAATTGGATAAAAAAAGTATTGCTTTTTGTATCCTCATAATGTGCTATCATTTCATCCGTAAAAATAGCCCAAGAGACAATTTGTTTACGAGAGCAAATCCATTGATACCATACAAACTGATTTTGTTCTAAATATAAAATTGCAATGCATACCTTTTGTGTGTTTTGCACATTATGGAGATTGAAAAATTTCTCCATTTGTAGTATCCATGTTTCGGGATCCTTTCCATCAAACTTCCTCATATCAATATTTGGAACATGGTGGTTCTTCGATTCAATGTTAGAGTCTAGGAAATCATGATTAACATTTATTTTGTTCTCATTATGAGTTTCCTTTACTACTCTTTCACCATTAGTCAAAATTTCTTGTAGAAACTTTGTTAAAATATGTCTTCAAATCGTCCATCTTAGCTTCCACGCCATCCATCTTAGCTTCCACGTCATCCATCTTAGCTTCTACGCCTTTCTTTAAACCATCCATCTTAGCTTCCATTCCTTTCTTTAAACCATCCATCTTAGCTTTTACGTATTTTTTTAAAACATCCATATTATTTTCTATTACTTTTTGTGCGAGTGAAATTTGTTGCACTTGGTCTCGTAATTTTAATATATCATGTTGCATTTCTTCCTCTTCTTCATGAGTCATGCTAGAGATTTCAGGTTTCTTACTAGGTGTTTCCATTTTCTTTCTTTGGGGCATCAAATACCGATAATAATGCTTCACTATGCCCTTTGAATTCCTTCAAACTATTTTTTCAAACCAAGCTTATGCAAAAAAAAAAAAAAACTACACACCTTTTTCCAATTTATAGGAGCTTGATATTGAATCTGGTGTATCTCTATAATTTTGGATCTCCTAGGTTTGAAATTTCTTCCTCCAGTAACCCTATGGGTAATATTTCCAACCCCGTAAGTCTGATCAAGATTTGATTATCCAATGAAGAGTTATGCCAAATCTCCCACAATGACCTGCATATAGACTTGTTCAGTAGAGCGAAGTTGTACAACATGCCAAAGGTCACTGTTTCAACCTTAGGTTTTGAAAATGGTAGTAAAAAAACTAAAGACTGTGCTCTTTCTACAACTTCTTACAAAAATTCAATTTGATTCTCAGAGAGAATGTTATGATGATTTTCCCAAGGTGACTTGTTTGGAATGTAGTTTGGGGGTCTGCAAAACCCCTAACTTCCTCATATTATATCTCCAAAAATATAGAGAGACAAGATTTAAAATTTAGAGCCAAGGTTCAGACTAATCTCTTCTCAAACGGTTTTTTTTTGTTAGCTTCTGAAACTTTGTAGAGAAAGTGTTATAGCGAACATTCCACGATGACCTGTTTTAGATGAAATTCTGGAGCTTGCAAAAACCCTAACATCCTCAGATCATATATACGAAAATATAGCGAAACAAGATATGAAATTCGGACACAAGGTTCATCACAATTTCATCTCAAATGGGTTTTTGTTTTTGTTTCTGAAACATCGCAGACAAAAACTTATAGCGAAAATTCCACAATGACCTATTTGGAACAATGAAACCCTTGAATCCAAAGCTCTGATACCAAATGTTATGAAACCAGCTAACAAAAAGATAGAAAATATATCTTAACGCCTTATAATTCAGCCTCTTCAAGGGGGCAAACTCCTCTACATTGCACAAATGAACAATTCTTGGATGATACAAATGACAAAACCTCCTTTCTATATATAAGAGTCTAAGGGGTCACAATATAACCAAGCCGACCTAACGATAATAATATAAAGGCACAAAAATAACAATATTGGATTCTATGGGGCACAATAATAACAAATATGGGATACAATGACAATAGTAATGGGGGAATCACTAGTATTATAGGGACCTAACAATGTCCCTGTCCTCTATCTGATGCATGGAACCTCTTAGGTGGTGCAACATTCTCCTTGTTATATTTACCCTATGACTTTGATCGCTTTTTATCCCATTTTCATTTGTTCTTTACATTACCTCTCCAACCTGGCTTAGTCTCAATGCTGCACTTAAATTGTTCATAACAATGCTTTATCTTTCGAATTGCATCCTCCAATGATCTAGGCTCATCAAATTCAATCCTATATTTCAGTGCAACCAGTAGTCCACTAATGAATCTATGAATATTAGTCTTCTCCCCCTTTAGGTAAGGCACATACCTAAATAGTTCCAATAACTTACTGGTGTACTCATCATCTATCATGGATCCCATATTTAGTTCATAGAATTATTTTTCCCTATCATCAAAGTATCTCTCTGAAAACTAATTTTTCTTGAATAGCCTCTCAAATTCACTCCATCTCAAATCTTCCTCATTTATGTCCTTGGCATTTTTCACATCTTCCCACCAGATGTCCTCTTTACCTTTAAGACTAAAAGTAGTCACTCTAGCTTTCATGTTCTTTGAGTAGTCATGCAACCTGAAGAACTTCTTCATACCAAGTAACCAAGCCTCGGCAACATGTTATCTATTTACCTCTACATCAAAAGTAAGTGGCTTTTCTTTCTTAAACTAATTAAAAAAGTATCCCCTATCACACCTCCTGTATGGATGATAACATTGATGATCATAGTGCCTATCTGAATCAAAACTAGAATAATACCCGTGTCTATCCCTTCTCCTCCTCAGAGTGTCCAACAATCCATAATCTCGAATTGTGTCATCTCTATCTGAACGATCACTTCCATGTGATCTACTACCATATGCCCCATTATTTTTGTCCTCCTTCTCATGACTGATATGAAGTGGTCCTTGCCGCTACAAATTTGACAAGCTCTGGGGTATCACTGCATTTACCTCTGCCAGATTTTCCTATATTTGTATGATTATGTCATTATCTTCCTTACAACTAATTTTCTCTTCCTTTAAACTTCTCAATGTTACTTCCAATTCGGAGGAGTTACCAACACCATACTTCTCTTTGGATTTGTAGGGACAATCTCTATAGTCAACCATACTTCTAGCCATTTGATATTTCTTCCTACAAGGCATAATATATTAGATAAGCCAAATCATAATATATCAACATACCTTAGTATAGCTCAAGGAGGATACCTTGTCTACAATATCACCAAATCTTGATGATACATGTATACCATAATCATAACAACATATCGACATACGCAAGTAAATGTATTAACTCATAAACATCACTCTAACTAGGATCCAGTCATCAATGCAAGGCTATATCAACAATTCATGATATGACCTCATGCATGAAAAAAACTGTCATGATCTGAATCTAAATAGGAACGAAAAAAATTACAGATATAACTATAAATACAAAGAAACAACAGAAGTAACACTTCATTTCATTAATATCAAATATTGAAATATGCTTACAAACAGAATGGAAATAAGGCTAGCTCGAGTGATGGTAGCTTGTCTTTGAAAAGAGATGTGGTGGCTACATGTTTATGAGCTGTGTTACAATGAGGCTCAAGTGCCTATTTATTATTTAAAGACATGATAAAACCCTAAACAACCAAAAACCTAACCCGAGGAGATGTAATGCCAAGTGTTTGTGGGCCTCGTTGGGGTTAGTTGGGCAGCCAAATTCCCGTGGTCATAGCTCGATCATATTATCTCTATTTGGTGCGTACGATACCTTGTAACATCCCCGAAATAAAAACATGTAATTAATTAGTTTAGAGAAAGATTTCGGCGAAAATCACATGGAATGTCATTTGTCAACGCGTTTCGAACCAACCAGTGTGGTTCATCGTCAGGACAAGATCATGCGATTTAATTATGTAATTAATTAGATTAATCATGTGATTTATGATCAACACGCAATTTTTCAACTAATTAACATCAATTTCAACAATATGAGTAGATATAACTTACCTGTGGTGATGATGTTTCTCACTTGTGATTTCAGGGTTGAACGCTAGTTGAATTTTGCTAACTGCAACAAAGTCTTGGGGACGACTCTCCACCCAACCATGGGCTCAATTGCACAAAATCTTGCTACAACTAGCCACCCTTGAGCCCTCAATCAACGTACTACTGCCAGGGAATCCTTTGTCTCACAACATTATTCTCCCAAGAGAATGGATGGTGGAATCATGGAATGATGGAATGCCTCTCATCTTCCTCAGCATCTATTAAATAGAGCAAACATTGGAAGGGGAACCACATGCACACACTCCATGTGTCAACATGCAACTTTATTTCTTTTGTTTTTACTTTTTGATAGCTTTACTGATTTTTACTGCTTTCTTGTTCTATTTCTATTTATATTTATTTAGAGCTTTAGTATTGTTATTTTATTATTATTTATTATTTATTTACTATTAGTATTTTTTATTTATTGTTTATTATTTATTTTCTTGTATTTTAATATTATATTATATTATTTAATTTATTATTATTATTATTATTTATTATTAAGGGACATTACATACTCCCCCACTTTAAGGAACTTCGCCTTGAAGTTAAGTTGAACTATTTAACATTTTATTTTGTTATTTATTACTTCATGTTGTCGACACCCTTTGCTGAACTAGTATAACCAGCATGCATTGAAAGTTTCACAACACCTGGGAAATCCCAAGGAATCTCTGTCCTTTTTCCCACTTTCGAAACTAGGCATAAGCCTCCTCGGTTTGTATCCTATTCCAAGGCTGGCCCAAAGGCTCGCGCTCGACTCAGACCTCATCTGCCCCAAGGCAGGCATCCGATACGGTACTCAATGACTCTGGGCATCTCGCAAGGTTGGCCCACTCACTCCACAACTTACTAAGGTGCACAACCCCAGGCATCAAAGTCCTTACAGCCCCACGAGACTTCGACATCCCAATCCAATAACACGCACCTGACCTAGAAAATCAGGTACTTAGCCTCCTTAAGATGGTCCCATAGCCCTTCAAGAGCTATCCATCAAGAGCTACACAAGACAAAGGAACCACTAGCATATGCAGTGTTAATTGAGTTTGTCCCCACCCCATATGGTGTTACTTATTCTCCCTTGTGCATATGGGCTCACATGAGATCATCAAATAAACCAGCCCTCTCAGCTCATTTGTGGAGTCCTTTCAGTCATCACACCTCAACATGCAACCAATGCATTAGCTATACCATCACAGTATCATAGAAAATAATCCACATGCCAAGTCTTGCATGTCATCATGAGAACACTCATCATTGTTGATCGCAACATTATGAATAATAACGAACTGCATGCTCATGCATGTCATAAATTTGTATGCAACTATCACATGCTTCACCTTATGAAATACCATCATAAGTTATAGCATCAACATATCTGCATCAACAACATATCATGACTTCACATAATAAATGAACCACATGTCAATAAACCTCATATAATAGCATCATAAATATGAGAACCATTTCAATACATATCAAATATAAAGCAATAATACACTATAAGCATTCTTATCATGAATCAATTTCATTTTCTTACATAAACAATGAATGCCAACCATAAAATGAGATTATTCAACATCCCTCTAGGATCTAAGCTATCTCACCAATGTGATTAGTGTTATTTTTTCATCAAGATACCAATTACTTTTTCAATAATAATTTCCACTTCTTTCAACTAGGAAGTTGACCATTTACACCATAGGTATAATCATCTAAGTACATCGTTAAATTTCACATGAACCTCATCATCTTGAGTCTTAATCTCTCGTCATATATTCTTCCTTCCCCAAGGAAATTCTGGTGAAATTCATTGTTAAGATTTTACTAGTTATACAATCATTATTTAAATCATATATCTCAAAATTAAAATCCCTTGGTTTTACATCCGTTTACCCTTTGGCTTACCGATTCTAATACCACTATATGCAAGTGCATATAAACACTAAGTCATAAAGATTTAATTTTATATCATGCTTAATTTACTTGCATGAGGGTTTGTTGATCCATGTTGACTTGTACATACATCACTTAACAATTATCATTTTCATCCACAAAAAAATATTTTCTTATCACGTCAAGTTCCTATCTCAATACCTCTTGATTGCTTTATCATAAATTCACCCTTCTTCAAGTTGGACAAGAGATTCTTTCACTTTAATTTTCGCTCATTAAATAGTATCTTTATTTTAGATTTTGAAACAGTTGGAAACACTACTACCATCATTGTCCATGAAAAATTTAAATGTGTGGTGTTTTGTGGAAACAACCTCTTTTAATGCTATGGGAACAAAACTTGATAAGTTTCTCTATGTGATTAAATAGTATCTTTATAAAATTTCTAGCAACATTCCTTCTTATACTTCAACTATTATTTTTTTACCATTTAAACCTTTAAACATCTTCCTCGTTTATCATCACTGGTCATTATGAAAATTCTCAACTTCATATCTTCACACTTTTAAACTATGTAGATCATCACTATGACCATTACCAATCATGTTTCTCGGTCCACTCATCAATACCCTTAAAAGAACTTTCTTCTTGATAGAACATCCCTTCATTTCCTCCTACTAGATATTTATAGATATATTTTTATTTTTCTCCTAGTCTTAATTTCCTAATATTCCATGTCTACTAGCTTAAAAAATGGAAACTTCTTCACTTCATTCTATTTTATTAAATTGACTTTAATTTCTCACCTCCAGTCATTGTGGTTTCTTTTCCTCCTCTCTTAAAAGCATAACATTGATACACTTTGGAAATGTTGTTACTATTCCCCAACTTGGGTAATACCCTATAAATAAATTCATTAAGATGGCTACCAAATGTAAGCTGCTTATCATTTCCTGTTTTAAGACATCAAAATAATAAAATTTCCTGATCATACATCTTGTTATCCCTAATTCATGCATATATTTAGTCACCTATGGAAAAACCTACAATGTGACTCTCCCATTAGAGGGAAAAGCTATTATAAATGTTGTCATGCACACAACTTATCTCCTCCAATTGATCAATTTTATTATGGATTTACTTCTTTAATCTATGTCATCATACCTTCCAAGTTCCTTCAAAATGACCTTCATTATTACCATGATTATTCAACTTCATTAGTTGATTGCCAATATTTTCTTCTTTATGTGCATCATCCTTAGATAGACCTTATAGTGATACCTTTAGAGTACCAAGTTATGATTATACCAAACTCTTCCATTATGTTCTAAAATAGGTTGCCTCTTCTTATTGATTTCTTACCCTTGTTGTGACACTTCCTCTCAACCACCTTAAGTATCTATCTAGCACTTTTTTTTTTTGTTCATCTGATCCAAGTTGGCCATAATCACATGAGCTATCATTAATTATCATCATTAGAAAATTTTCAAGTTTCTCCTTTCCATTTCTCCTTAGACAACTTTATCCAATATATGCAATTAACCTTGGATGTCAATCCTAAAACTTCCTTTTATTTCTTAAAACCCTTGTTGACATACTTATCTTTCCAACATCTCATTATGATAATGGGTTTATCCTTTAGGGCTAGTTTCCTACTATCTTCAAAGTTATTCACATAACTTTTCATAATACCTCATTGATATTGATAACTTTGTGAATGTCTTCTAAAGCACAAATCCAAATTTTGATCATTTTTTTTTTAATATTCCCATTTTCTTTCCTTAAAATACAATTTAAAACGAAAAATATAAAAAAAACATAAATAAAATAACCATATAGGATTAATTATATAGAAACTAAAATCCAATTGACTTTATATTTTTGCCAACCACTTAAATTAGAGTTAAAATAATAATTTAAACTAAATTAAAATTAAAAGAAAATGAAAAAATCATAATAACTTTGCTCATAAAACAATTTTAATGTGAAACTAATTTTAACTAATTATTATATTATTAATTATTTAAACTCAATTCACATTCACTATTATAAAACAATCCTAAATTTAACTTTTTATTTTTTAGTTGTAAAGCAGGTTAATGATATAATTTTCTTCGCTCTCCTCTTTATGTTTAACCAGGAAAATCACAGGAAGTGTGCCCCTTAGTAATCCTTAAGTAATATAATAATTAACTAGTTGAAAGACTTGTGCCTCCAAACTCACTATTCGGAGACAATAACAAAAATTTACGCAAAGCAAATCGAGAGACATTTAGACCTTTCATCTTTGAAGGCGGTCTTGATAGATAGTTTGTTCACTTATTTATGTGAGATCCTTCTCCGGATCAGATTAAAGGATGAGAATCTAGATGTTCACAACCACTTATCGAATTTTACGAACTTTCACATCTACTAACTGTATCAACCGATGCACATTCGAATAAAATTTTTGTATTTATTTTTCCAAAAAAATTCAAAATTTTAGAAATAGGAAAGTGATGTTTCTATTATTTTATGCTTAACAATATTCATAAATAGTATTTTAAAAAAAATAGAAAAAAAGTTTCCCCAATTTCATTTAGAGCATGTACCAATTCCGGTGATGCTTTCCAACTTCTACCTTCATTCCATTTTTGTAAAGTCCTCTCAGCCGTAAAAATTCACATAAATACCCATTCATGAAAGGGAAATAGTATACAAAGCTAAGTGATTGTCAAATAAAGAGGTGAAAGCATGGGTAGGTAAAAAAAAGGTTTAAGATAATAGAGGTTGATTGCATTAATGCTACGACACCATAAATAGCGTGTAGGAATATTCTACGCATTTTTTTTTTATTTACACGGATTAATTGTAACTCAGTCAGATTATGTGAGAAATTATTGACAAAAAAAAATGCATTCTAGCAGCTAACTATTGGAATAATCTATTTAGCAAGGGGTTTGTCAAGAAGCTGGGAGAATTTATTTTGAAGCTTCATAGAAAAAGGGTCGAATACATCAAGCAGATGAAGAAGCAAATTCCTTTTTTCTTTCTTCTTTGAAATCATGCCATCAAAATCTTCCATTTAAATTTCTACATCGAGAAAAACAAGATTTCCTTGATGGTTTGAATTTTATCTTTCAGATAACTAAAGACAATCCATAGTATATAGTATATAGAGTATATAAAAACATTTTTGAAGGATGCCAATGCATATATTTAATCTTTGAAATATTGGCCAACGCAAAGTGTAAGAAGCTATGAAAAGGGTGTCCAAAGTTGATAAAACTTTGACAAGTAGTACAACGTTTTCTAGAAGGGAATTCCTCCATATCCCTTCTGTACTTTTACAAAGTCAACTTGGAGATTAGTGTTTTCTTTTTTTATGGCATGCAGGTTGTCTTATTTCAATTCCTCCATATCGCTTCTGTACTTTTACAAAGTCAACTTGGAGATCATTGTTTTCTTTGTTTATGGCATGCAGGTTGTCTTATTTCAAAGATTTGAGAGTAAATATATTTTAAATAACACCACAACTTGTACCTAAAAAGTCCACCGCATTTACAGAATCATACAATCAACCTGGATGATAAACCACTCTACTAGCAATAAAATATAACTTACTGTATATGTGATATATAATTATTTATGGATTTACAAAGATACTATAATATTTTGAATATTCTTATTAAAAGAAAAACATATATATATATATTACATATAAGAGAAGAAAATTATGCCATTAGTTTTCCTTAATTTTACAAATACATAGCACTTATGTTGTAATGTTTTAATGTTTTAACTTTTAACTACCATCATATATTATTTGAAAGGTATATATTTCTTTCTTTTTAATCATGAGTCTCAAAATTTAAAAATAAAAAAATAAAAAAACATTACTATTATCAAGTATAAAATACAAATATTTAGTTAAAGTAATCCAAAGGACCCTAGCATTGGAAACTTGGCTCTGATACCATATGTAACAGCTCCGAAATAAAAACATGTAATTAATTAGATTAATCATACGATTTATGATCAACACGCAATTTATCAACTAATGAACATCGATTTCAACAATATGAGTAGAGATAACGTACCTGTGGTGATGATGTTTCTCACTTGTGATTTCAGGGTTGAACGCTAGTTCAATTCTGCTAATTGCAACAATGTCTTGGGGATGACTCTCCACCCAACCGTAGGCTCAATTGCACAAAATCTTGCTACAACTGGCCACTCCTGAGCCCTCAATCAACATACTACTGCCAGGGAATCCTTTGTCTCACAATACTATTCTCCCAAGAGAATGGATGGTGGAATCATGGAATGATGGAATGCCTCTCATCTTCCTTACCATCTATTAAATAGAGAAAACATTGGAAGGAAAACCACATGCACACACTCCATGTGTCAACATGCAACTTTATTGCTTTCATGTTTTATTTCTTTTGTTTTTTTACTTTTTGATAGCTTTACTGATCTTTCTTGTTTTATTTCTATTTATATTTATTTAGAGCTTTAGTATTGTTATTTTATTATTTATTTACTATTAGTATTTTTTTATTTATTGTTTATTATTTATTTTCTTGTATTTTAATATTATATTATATTATATTATTTATTATTTATGATTTTTAATTTTTATTATTATTTATTATTTATTATTAAGGGACATTACATACCTTGTTGGAAATGTATCTCCGAGTACTATATTTTTTTCCACAACCCCCTACCTATAGCTATGGGCTTGCAGCAGACCTAAAAAAGTGCCAATTTAGGGGGTCAAAACTGCTCCAGAAGTTCAATACCTGAAAAACTGCTAAAAATAGTAAATGCTGAAATAAGAAAGGAAACAAAAGAAACTGACTAGAGATATAGGTGGGATAGGTGGGTGGCCACCAATATCCACCTAGATCACATCACTCCATCGTACACACTGCCACATGCAACCAACAATATGCATAAGTAATGCCAAATCAACTATACCTACGCATAAACGCATGTAGTCGAACATAAGCGATCAAATATTGTAATCAATCTACAAGACTGATACATGTAATCCAAATATTCAAAAATGTAATATAGCATACAAGGATTTAAGTAACCACCATAAAATAAACATGTAAGCGACATATAATCCATACATAGTCAGTCACATACTTATGACAATGCATTTGACGAAATCAATATCAAATTCTCCATGATAACCATACTACAACGATACTTAAGCATAAAACAATGAAATAAGTACATGGTATGTAAGTATAAAAGACACACATGAAACTGACATGCATGCCTGACCAACACCTTCAACCCTTCCAGTCTGAGAGTTGAACCATGCTCTGATACTACTCTGTAACACCCTCCTCCCACATCCACCCAAGTAACCATGGAAATCGAGGTAAACATGAGACGAGATAATACTATGATCAGATTCGACCTCCTATGTGACCCCAAGGAAGTGGAATCGATGGAACATCACACACAGTCATTCAAAGTCATCAGCAGAACCCTTAAGAGACAAGACGGCCACTCAGACAGCCTGTCCCTAGGTCCCACTATTGTTTTGGACCTCTTAGGGCATAGTCTCTCTCATGCTGTGGGCAAGGGAGTGACCAAAAATCCAAAGTCACTCTCATAAGCCTTCATGCCAGCGATTATGGACCAAAATTACCAGTTCTATGCCAACAACCCTGGGATTTAAGCCACTTTTTTAGGCCTAGAGCCCAAACCACTGCCCTAAATAGAATGATAGCTTAGAATAAGGAGATATATAGGGAAACAATGATGTAAAAACAATACGCTGATCAAGACCTTAACCGGATCCCTACTAGCCATGACAAGCATTTCATCAAACATATCGCAAACATGTAACCTACAGATGTAAACAACAGAATTATGTGTAGGGATCTCATACTTATTTGGGAATCGCTAAGTACCATTTTTCTCTCATGCAATTTGCTACATTATCATCTATTAGGTCATAGACACATTATCCATTCATGTACAAGTAAAAACATGTTGAGAGCCATACATATTTGCTTTCACAAAATGTACATATAACCAACATAATATGAACAAAAATACCATAAACATATCAACCATCAAAATCCATATATACATCAATACATTTTCACATGAAAATCAAGGGAATGAATTTTTCATTAATGAATGCAATAAAGAAACCATATATGGGACTACCACATTTCACACGACCAAAGAATGGCTAAGCCAAATATCTCTTCAGCCATTCACTCTCGTGTCATATTCCAAGCAAGAATTTGGGATCTCATAGAACACATCAATCAAAACTCGTCCAGGGCTTCCAAAGGCCATCCACCTCAACCCATGAAACATTGATTGCACCTCACAGTTGGACATCACAAAACCATCATCAGATTGGTCTCCATTCAGGCCTTCCAGGGCTCCCAAAGAATTTGTACAACCAAGGCTTCGAGAACTAGTAACTCAACCAACAACTTATACACGGCTTCCAAATCGTTTGTCCAACCAAGGCTTCCAGGACTAGTAGCTCAACCCACCAAGGGCTTCCAATGAAATTTTTCCGACCAAGGCTTCTAGGACTAGTAACTCAACCCACCAAGGGCTTTCCGAGCATTTGTCCAACCAAGGGTTCGAGGACTAGTAACTCAACTCAAGATGTTACAAGGTTTCCATAACATTTGTTCAACCAGGGCTTCCAGGACTAATAACTCAACCCAAGCTAGGGAAACATGATAACCAAACAAAAACAAACAATGAAAGTAAATCTCCAATGATCATGACTATCCAGGAAATGGAAAGACTAGGGAATCCACTGTCCATCTAGGAAATCCTCCATGCCAATGAAAAATCACAACCAAGAAACCATGTGCATATGCCATGCATGCCAAAACTAGTGAATAAATCATACATGCAACTTGGTACCTGCAAGAAAATCTGTTGTAGTTATCGATGGAGATGTCTTCTTACACTTTCCTACTCTTCCTTTCCCTTCTTACTCCACAAGCATGCCACACCCTCGAAGAGTGCTCCAAGAAAACTCCAAGTATCCAAGAGTATGAGAGAGAGAGAGAGAATAATGAGAGAGCTCCAACACTAAACTGAAAAAAGGCTACCAACTGATCCTTAGAAGCCTTTTTATGAATGAGGCATCTATTTTCTTCATTTTCCATTATTTTCCTTCATTTTCCTTCTCACATGCAACCTGTGACCTTTCACTTCCATTTTCTCCTAATTTCCTTTATTTTCATAAATAAATGTGCCAAAAATTCCATTTTGCCTTTCCAAATCCTTAGCCATTTCCTTTGATAGTTTCCTTGGCCATAAACAAACAAATGAACACCCCCATTCATCTTGGAATAAGTGTCCCATCGAATGTGGTTATTGTTTTTAACTTTTATTACATGGATTTTTTACCAGGGTTGTTACTATTTCCTCTAATGCAAGGAACTAAGCTTAATTACTCCACCATCGATAAATAAGCTTAAACAGTCTAAAAGGTGGTAAAACACTTTTGACCTTATCTTCTGAAGAGTCATTTTATTATCTTTGTGCCACAACCAGCTATTAGATCATTGTTTGTTCAACAAGAGTTGGCTGAAAGAAGAGTGATCTGGATGAATGTATTACATGAGTACGAAATTGAGTTCAAATGAGTTCACACCATCAAAGGCCATGGTTTATTCCAACTAGAAACAGAAGTGGGAAATGCACCAGAATATGATTCTTCTAGATGGAAGCAGGTGATCGAATTGTACCATATCAAACAAGCTACCCCCACTGATACAACAACCTCTTGGTATGCAGACATGTGAAAATATCTTAAGCATGATACTTTACCCTCTCACTTATTAGTGAGACATAAGAGGGCTAAAATATTGAAAGCTTTATCTTACCAGTTGGTACACATAGTGCTTTTCAGAAAGCACCACAAGGGATTCTTTCTTAGATGCTTGGAAGCACTAGATTCAGAAAAGGTATTATGTGATCTCCATGATGGAATAACTGGAGAAATTTCATGGTTGAGACTATGACACAAAAATTTATGTGGGTTGGTTTCTATTAGACCACACTTTTCAAAGATTCTCATACTTATGCGTTTGAGTGTCTAGTTTTCAAGAAATGTACTGAATGAGAAAAGAAGTCAACTGCCCCATTGTAGTCTATTGATATAGAAGAACCATTTCAACAATGGGGATTAGATGTTATCGATGAGATATTTCTGCACTTATCGAAGCAGCATTGATATATCCTCACTGCTACACACTACTTCATGTAGTGGACATAAGTGATTCCCCTCTTGCAAGCGAATAATCATGAAGTCATTAGCTTCCTCAAGCATAAAATTATTACCAAGTTTGTCATTTTGACTTCACTTGTTTTTTACAATGAAACATATTTCTCATTGCTAGAACTTTAAGATTTTCCATTATAAAATGGTATTGTATTGAAACATTTAGCTAACTACTATCCATATGGAAACGATCTTGCTGATTCAACCAATAAGAACCTCATATGTATCATTAAAAATACCATATTCTCTAAACAAAGGAACTCACATGCTGATTCTGTGAATGCCTTATGGGTTGATCGTGTCAAAAGATATTGTTGTGGGATTCTACTCATGCTAAGAAAGGAAAACATTCATTGGACTATTGCCCTCCTAGGCTGAGCACTCAGGTCTCGATGCACTTGTGGGCGAAGATGATGCCCAAGAGGGGCCTACTGGAGTATCTATCCAAGATTGATCCCTAGGTACTGGCACTACTAGCCAATGACGATGACCATGCATTTGTGGCATTGGCATTTATGTATGTGGGGGTTGATTGGAAAGGGTGTCCCAACATCCTGTTCATAGTGGCTTAACCTCCAGATGATAGAGGTAATATTAGTGTTTTATTTGAATTAATCTAGTTTCATTTTATTCTTTTAATGAATTAGAATAAAATTAATTCTAGAATGTTCTTTAACTTATGTATATTAAATTATTTACTGAAATTGTTTAATTATTTTTGTGTATTATATATTTTGTAAACATAGGCTCATTTGATGTCGACATTTCTCCTTCCCCATTGCTAAATGGATGAGATGAGGAGACAGGTGAGGCTCAAGAGGATGAGGCACATCCTCAAGGGGGTGTGGGTGTTCGAGGCCATAGGGCTGATCCGTGATTTCAAATGGACTACTGTGACAAATTGGCCAAAGTTTTGGTTCAGGAGGTAGTCCACCCTGTGAGGCCTCAAGATATCAATGTGGATCGGATGTTTATGGATCTCTATAGGGACTTTCTATGCGAGATGATGTCTCTTATGCGGAATATCATCAGAGCTAGTAGAGCACTAGCAACGATGAGGAATGCAGGCCAACATCATGCAATGAAAAATACCTCAGATGAGGGTGGTGATGATGATGATCAAGGTGATGATCATGACCATAATGACGAAGGTGGTCCTAATTATTATTCTTGTAGTACCACCCCATCAAATAATGGTCATCAGGGTGTCGATGATCCTTCTCGTAGTACACCTCCTCATAAGTCGTATGATGATGAGATGTCAGAGCTAGAGGATGTGCCTTATGTTTCTCCTGATAAGGCATACCAACCACTTCCTCCTCCACCTGAGAGTTCGCTAGATTGTGTTGAGGGCAGAGTAGTTTACCATCCATCATCTTCTACTGTAGACGAGCCACCTCCTTCTTGACCTCAGCTAAGTTTGAAAAACATTGATCATGTAGTAGTTGACCATGAATTATCATCTTCTACTACAGATCACGTTGGCACTATGTCTGTTTTATCGGATATTTGATTACACTTATTGGACTTGATGTAGTTATTGGACACACACACAGATATATATATGGTGTATTTTTCTTTTCTTCATGCTTATGTACTTAATTTATAGGTTGGTGTTGATATGTATATTGTTAGGTCATGTTAGATATGTTCATTTAATATGGTTGCAGATAGATGTGTATGTGCATGATAGAAATTATTTGACATGAGATTTCTATTAATTTGAGGATGTGTGTGGTGATGATGTTAGATTACATTGTTTTAATTTTAATAGATGTGATAACATTGATGATGCCATGGTTAGATTATTAGATTTGTGATCTAGCTAATGAAATTTATATGTGCAAGAGGTGTATATAATTAGATGATGGTATTGAATTTGAATGTGTATATTAGATTATGTTTATGATTGTTAGATGGTTAATTATCATCAGGATTTACTTTTTTATGAAATAATATTTATTATAGATTATATATTGGTTAACTTATACGAAACATTTTTATATGAAATTTCATGCAAAGTGACTTACATTAAAAAATGCAAAGATATTTTTATAAATTACACATTATGGTTGAAACTATGATTGTAAAATTACGATAAATATTCTTCCATTTCTTATATAGTTCATTGATATTCACTCTAGCTTAATTAGTAAAATATTTCAATACTCGCAAGGAAAAAATAATTAAAGGTAAAATAATCTAGTTGGTTCTTAATAAGACAAAAATGTGTAACATTCAATTTTTAATATAAAATATTTTTAATACAAAATTATTCAAAAACACAATTTAACTAATTCAATATGGGTTTATAAAATTCAATTTATTGTTAAATTAAAAAAACTTAAATAACAACTTTTTATATCTTGTAGCCTAGATCCATCTTAACTCTAGATCTAACAAGCATCTAAAGGGATCAAATCTCTTCACATGCAAACATATTTTAGAGTGAAAAGAGATTTGATCCCTCTAGGGGCTTGGAATCCACAGTTAAGATGGTATAATATATGCGTAGTTGTGCAGCACCCCAAAATGCATGAAGTTAATGAGGTTATTAAGTGGATATTTACCATTTTCTACTTAAAAGTTTTATTATAGTGTGGTGTTAAATATTAAGTAATTGAGGCTGGAAGGACAAGAAACATATTTTTTATGGTTACCTAAATTATTGGTAGTGATATTTTAACAAAATAAAAACTGTTACATTACTAAAAAGAAACAATTATGGAAAAACAATTACCCATCTGCCCTGTAGGGAGAATTAGATGGGGAAAAAGAGGAATCTAGGGGAGGATCCTAGAGCTGGGTGAAACAAACCAGTGGGAGAATTCTTAGGACCATTCAGAAGGAGTACAGGACTTGAGGCTGGACAGGAGTCCAACAACCCAAGGTACTTGACTGTAGCTGGAAAGATTAACTGTTAACCAACAAAAGTGCTCGGGGGAGAGTATGGACGTCATTGCTAGACTCATGGCTGGGAGGAGGGACTTTCTAGAATTATTGGGAAATTGCAGGCAAAATAGATATGTATTATAGACTATGAAGATTAAACTTAATGACAGTAAAATTTGTTATTCCTAAACTATCATTAGAATAATTTCTTAAATAACAAACTATATTTAGAAGGTCAATATCTTAAAAAAAAGCATGATTACATGATATAGAAGTACCTTTTCTCTTATATAAAATTTTAGATAGTTTATGCTAATAACTATGGAATTACCAAATGACATAGCAAAAATGAAAGAAAGTGCTCATTCAATCATTATGGTTCCCTGTTCATGATTATCAAAGGAAAACTTTTAAGATATAGAAGTAAGTCAAGTGAAATGCACTTTTATTAATTTGTAGAGTGACTTGTGTACACTTACAGACTCTGGTAAGAATGGTAAGAATGTAAAGATAGTATTTATATATTATTTTGACACCGGTTTAGGACACCATTACTCGACTACAACAACCGTGAAAATATAGCAGAGTAGCTATTCAAGAAAGTATAATTATCTTAAACTATATTTTGATCGAATTCCTTCGGAAATGGTCAATCAAACACAACAAATACTTGCATAAATAGAATAAGGGCCCTCTCGGCTGAGAATGCAACCAAAAAGTAAAGTAAGGTAATTTCATTGCCTTCCCAAACATGCAAAACAAGAGGAATAAGTTCAGTAGGTTTCGGTACAATAAATTAAACATTCAGTATCAGTCAACATGAACCGGTTCACCTAAGTGGCCACATAGAAAAGAAACTATGACCTCTTAGTAGAAGGAAAAACCCTTAAAATCGTCTGTCACCTTCAGAGTGGGAGGTTTTCCCAAAAAGTACAAAATTCCTTACATAGTATTCCTTCAAACATCTACGCTTAACTAATTAATTACAAATTTAAAACAGAGCCATAAACTCCAGTCGTTTTGTCAGCTAAAAGTTCAACAAGAGACTGAGTCTCTATTCTCGACCATATGAGTGGTGTTTCTCATAACCTAATTCATGCCCAGAAGTAAAGAATCCAACCTAGAAAGGTAGTGGCCATTGCCAAAACAAATAACTGAAAAGAACTGTGTGTATACCTGACATGAAAATCCGAGACATTAAGTCAGTAAACCCCTTTGGAGAATATCATAAAGCTAGAGAACAAATAAAACAAAAGGGGAGTTCTTACCTGAGAGTGGAAGGTTTCCGCGTGGGGCAGCTCTCTTGTTATCGAGCTGGTGAACAACCATAAGTGATATAAATCGGTAAACCTTAAACGAGGAATTAACCCTACATGCTGTGAAATATAAAACGCTTAGAACCTTACCTTCTACAGCTAAGTCCTGGAACGAGTTATCTCCTATAGCGTTTAAGGTGCCATGAGTCATCCTTGTGTAAGGAAGGAAAACCGTTAAACGTCGTACCAAACCGAAACCCAATTCTATAGTAATCTTACGGTATAGGTCAACAAGACAATATATCGCCAACCCTGTGGGTTTTCATGATTCCATTTTAATTGATTCCATCACCATCATCTCTCTCAAAAGATACAATGGACAAAATGAAATCCTGAATAGTGCAAACCCTCGTGGAGTAGCAAACCCTTGCAGAGTAGCAACAACACCAAGAGAAGAAGTAATAATGAGCCACACAAATGCTGGACATGAGGAGTTAGTTAGGGAATGAGACCCTAAGTCTCCTTTGCCATCAAATTGTGAGAACCAATTCAACGGTTCTAATACCAAATAGATGGCGCCATCAACCTAAACCAAATGGCCAAGGCATACAGTCTCCAACCAGATTTCTTTGCCGCATGTCCCTGGGTACAGGAGACAAAAAATGAACACGTGGGCAAGGACAGAGGGATCACCTCGCATATCATATGTATTAAAAACCAATTCTTTCACCTTTGTTGTAATCTGCATGAATTATTATCACCATTTTAAACCTTCGATAATGTCAAGTCTACAGACTTAATAATAAATACAATCAATAACTTCGTATATATATAATGAACCCAAAACCAATGTCCGAGATGGGCATATTCACAAGATAAACCAAAGTCCAAGATGGGCATAATAACAACATAATTTTTTATTTTATTTTTTATATATAATTTGTAAGTTAGAGTTTAGCTATTACAAGTGGTATTAGAGCTCAGGTTCGTACACTAAGACTCCCTGGGAATAGTTATGTATTAAATTTTACAAAATGTTTATTTTTTTGGTTTCAACTTAACAAAGGTATGTGTGAACACAGAGAGATCGCATCAATAAAAGAAAAAGGCCAGAATGCGGGGGAATCCAGAACCACCCCATATGCCCGGAACAACATATGTGAATGCTAATATTCATATTTGGATACAAGTGGGAAAGGAATCACGTCAAGCTAATGTAGTGTTACTTGAAACAGTTCAACAACTACGGGCTGAAATGACAGTTCTAAGAAAAAATGATGAAAGACTGTGCTTAGAACAGGAGAAAATCCTCAGAAGTTTGTCCAATAAACAGAATCAAGGACATCTTGACCCTAATACTGAGGATTGGGAAGAGACCCAACGACTCAACATGGAGAAGGAAATGTTGAGTCAGCAGAAAGACATGGGGAAGACAATGAAGGGTGCTCAGACAATGTCTCCAACTAGCGCAAAACTAAAAGGCAGAAAATTGAATTGCAAGGTGAATTTAAAAAGATTAAGCCATCACTGTTTGAAGGGGAATTAGAAGAGGCAACAAAATCTTGGCTAATTGACATGGGAAAATATTATCAAATTTATGAATACACCTATAAACTGAAGGCACAATTGGTAGTTTATCAGTTAAGGGGTAAGGCCATCTTTTGGTGGGAAGAAATCAAAATAGTGAGGAAAATCGATGAAGAGCAGGTTACATGGAAAGAATTCCAAAAACATTTATGAGACAAATACTTAACTGAACGTCATTATGAAAAAAAGGCAAAAGAGTTTCATGAGTTAAGATTGGGGACCTTGACTATGGATGAGTACGTTACACGATTCACCTCCTTGTTGTGTTATGTGCCTTACGTGCAAGAAGAAAAGGCTAAAATTCAACATTTCATCAGTAGCTTGCCCAACTTTATGAAGGAAAAGCTAGAGTTTGACTACCCCAAGACAATGGATGATGTTGTGCGGAAATCCCACATCTGCTACCAGCAAATGAAACAAAAGAAAAAAGGACCAAAAGGGGTGTTGAATCAGAAGGGTAGGAGCTTAATCCGAAACAAAAATTCAAAATTTGCTAATAACAGAAATATACAACAAAAACCTCTCAGCAAATTTCCATCTAGGAATCCAACCAGAACTATGTATTCTGAAAATTGGCAGTTGGAAGGAATTACTAAATCTATTAAGGAAAAACAATCAAAATCGTCGCTGCAATGCTGGGGTTGTGGAGAACCCCATTATTACAAAAATTGTCTGCATAAGGGAAGGACAAAACAACTATCAAATATGCAAGAAGCATCCATGATGTTATAAACATTTTGGGGCACTGCAACCCCAATCATATATGTCCATAAACCAAGGGCTTTTGAGTCCCTAAAAGTGTTGTTTCATGCCCTAAAAGAATAACATCAGCTGATTACATCATCTCCCAGAAGTTCTCCACAGAAAACTGCTCAGAACTGGTCAAAACCAGACCATACAGGTTGCTCAGTGCTAAAGGTGCAATGCATCTCACCTGTCTAGTGTAAAAGGTGCGATGCATACTGGAAAGCCCTTCTGTAGGGTGCAATGGGTGAGAATGGACAAATGACAGAGACAGTTTGCGAGGTGGATTGTCATGGAATCTTCCAGAAACTTCTCCTATGACACTTGCCTCTCTGAATTCGCCCAGGGATGAGTAAGAGATCGTCAATCTCCAAGTGGAATCAAGAACTATCAGAGAGTAGACACTAATCAAAATCCCAAAAGCTGACTCACCTCCCTGCAATCATCTATGTATGGATCCCTCATCCTAGAGATCCAGAGGCTGGAATTTTGTATCTCCTAAGGAAGTGTTGTTGGTTTCCTAGTGGAATATCATAGTGTTGGGTGATCTATCTTCTCATGAGGTGAAGAAGAGCTTTCATGCTGGGAGGATGATGCTGGGTCAGATCAATGGGTTGTAATCCTCTCTTCTAATCTTTACATCAATAAAGCTATTCAAGTTTTCCTCCACATTCTTGTATGTCTGATAGTATATGAATTTGTGTGGTCAATATATATCTGGTCCTCTATTGTCCATGATTATAGATCTCTGCACTTTGAAGGTATTATGTTTCTTTGACTTTACAGATACTCTTTGAAGTGCAATGGTCAAGGGAGAAGGGGTAAAGACCTGTCGGTGTGGAGAAGGAACAAACAAAGAACCGAGCGAAAGATCGAGGTTGGTATACTTTGATCCTCTCCTATCTACTTCTCATAAAGGAAAACGAAAGTTACTTTAATCTGTTCATTTCCAATATAGCTACCCGTCTTAGTGGGACTAGCAGCTCTGCATAGACACTAGATTTCTTGATAACAAAATGGCGACTCCACTGGGGAGTGAATAGATTGTTTGCTTATCTATATTTGTTTGTTTTATAAACTTACAGACAGAGCCTAAAGTCAAGCCAGCTAGCCTTCGAACTGCATTTGCTATGCAAGTGCAAAGTAGATCAATGCTGCTTTAGTCTATCTCCGGGTTTTGTTTATAAACTAAACAATCGATTTTCAAACATCCTAATTTCCCTGGTGATGGCTCTAGTAACCTCATTAGATCAGCCCCTATGATTTCTATTTACTGACTATCATTAGCTCGGCCTAAATCCCTGAACTAAGCTGCAAACTATGACCAAAAACCAAGTTGAAGTCTCGTCCGTGGACCATCCCACTTTCTCCTCTTGGGACTTTGGATGCATCGCACCTCCCGTGTGCAGTAGGTGTGCTGCATCGCACTTTCCCTGTGTTGCAAGTGCACTGATCAGATAAGACCTCTTCTGCTTCCAGATTTTGGTTTCTTTGGTCACTCGCTTCAGCTTTATTCAAGAGTTTTGCTGTCTATGATCAGTATACCACTGTGGAAACTCCCTTCTTTTGCATGAGTCCGCCTTCATAGTACAAATAATTGTGAATTTTTTTATGTATTGTGTGCCATTTACAGTTCTCTTTTACAAAAAGTAGCATAATCAAACTGTCGTCTTTTGATTTGGAAGTGTCGCAAGTGTTGTTTTCAGTCAAATAAAATAAATCTATCATTCATGGTGGTCAATTATATAGTTACTCTTGTATTTGATTTGAATTAGTGGTTTCTCAAGTGTCGAAATCAGTTTTCAACTCAAAATCGCAAAGGGTCGTCATTATCTTCCTTTCGTGTTTTGAAGAAAATTGTTAGTACTATCGCTTTGAAAAGATAATTCAGATTTGTACTTAGCATTCTTCTTGTCATTCACACATTAAGAAGGCTGAAAACAAATACATGCATGTGCATTTGCATTTAGACTGCTTGTTGATTTAGGATAGTGCATCTAGTGTGTTCTCTCTGCTCTATGTTGAAAGAATCTCATTTCTCTTTCCTTAGTAGCTAGGATTTTCATTGCAAGAAGAAGATCGAACGATTGTTTATCATCGTAGATTGCGTTTTAGGAATTGTATATCTACATCACACGGTGAACCTGAAAGGAAAACTTCTTAAGAAAGATCAACTGTAAAATAAATTCAATGAACATAAAAACGCTTTGGAACCTAACGCACAACATCTAGAAGTCTAGGCTAGAGACATATTCCGGCGTCGTAAATCCTGGTGACTATCGCTTTCATCGTAGGTTGGGTGATTCCTCCTCTTTGAGACAACAAGTGCCAGTACGGACTTGTGCTCCCATGTACCCTCGAGTATATATTGGGAGACCACAATAGGATATATCATTTATCCTTAGGAAGCCATGTCTGCTGCCCTATCAATTGCAATGCACTAAACACATCATTCGGGAAGATTGACTGCCGTACCGTAAAAAGTATTCTGCAGTTTTGCAATTGGTTTGGTAATCCATCTGTCTAGATTTCCAGAGTAGTCTCTTTCATTCCTTTTCAGACTCCTTAAAGGAAAAGGTCCATCTAAGCACTTGTCAGTTCATGCTCATTAAAAATCGAAGGCGACTAGAGTCATCCTTAGCTTTTTCTCGACTCTTAAAAAGTGAAAAAGAAAGTTGTGTCAAAGCGTCTAAAATTCATTTAATATGGAATAACATTTTCCACTCTTATTTTCAGTTGATCAAATAATCCGCAATCATGGAAGAAAGTCAATCAAAACCCCATCATTTGTGGAGACTGACGAGTTAACCATCTTTGACTCTGGAAACAAAACCATTCCGGGCCAAGCGAACTTGTTTAACTGGGTCAAAGTCTCCTGGGTTGTTTGAAACTTGTGTTTCAACATCCTCTGAGACTCCAACTACTCCAACCATTTCTAGTATCCCTGCCTCTCCAGAAGAAGTTCCGCAATTACAAGAGGACATTGGAACTAACCCTGGTGTAATAGTAAACACTTTGACTCCTGAACCAGCTCCATCTAGAGTTGATTCGGAAGGCGTTACCCCTCCGGCGTCTGTCGCTGCAGAATCTATACCCTCTTTAGCACCAGAAATATTTTACGGACCTGATGGTCTGCCTCTTCCGCCAAGATTGATTGCTATAGAAGAGATTACGGAGGATCTCCCATCCATTATTCCATCGCATTTTGGGACTGGAATCCACCTATATCCTTCTACTTCAGAAGTTAATACCCCTTCATCGCAAGTTCCTGTAGAATCGCTATGAAGTATTTTGGATAGACTCGATATGTCTGGACAACCATCGAAATCTAGGATTGTCTCATCCAATACAACGGTAGTAGAACCTCTTGCCACCACTCCGACGATGTTCGTTGGTATACCATCTATCCAAACTAGCTCTCAACTGCTACAAGGAGTCCACCCAAGGACTGTTTCGACAGTATGGTCTATTCCCATTTATTCATCCGGAATAGTATATGGAATCTCTTATGTTGAATCTCAACAAATTGATCCTTCACAACAATATCAATTTGGGCAGTTTTGTCTCCAAAGGCCAATCATTACCTTGAGCACTAGATTGCCGCCCTATGGAGGGCACTACACCCTTTCATTGTTCCCTTCAGGAAAACAACCATATGAGTGTTCACAACTGAATTCAGGTCAAATTGGAATAATGCCTCAACAACCAAGAGTTGTATACTCAATGCAACCGAGTCTACCTGTGTCGAATATCCCCACTACACCAGTTATTGTGATAGTGTCGCAAGTACAAGCATTGTCTGTTGTATGGCAACCTCAAGTTTCTCAGGTCATTGTACAACAACCTCTTGTCTCCATGACACAACCACAATCGCCAGTTATTGGCTCCTTAACTGGAGCGAGTCAGGCTCAAACGGGTACTATTACCCCTCATCTTGGTCAAATGTCTAGTATTGGGCAACAGCAAATGGTTTCACAACCATGGCTTGTGCAATAGCAACACCGCAATTCCAACAAGCTTACCAAGGACCTAAGCAGCAACACTTTGCAGGTAATGGGCAGCCGTATATTCAAAATGGTTATCACCAATCGTCTCAAATTGGTTATGCCCAACCACCTTATCAAAGTTATCAGCATCAAATATATTATGTTGGTATGCAAAGACCCACTGCTCAGGCAATCCCTTCTTATCCTGGGTACACTTTGCCGAACCTGAATCAACAGTTGCCCTTCGTGGTGACTCTAGAGTTACGAGATCTAAATTGGCTAACGAACGATCAAATCACTTATGCCCCCTGGTGGCCGGCGATTCCTGATAAGATTCCATCAGACATTCCTAAATTTAATGGAAATTTGGGTGAATACCTGTCGAATCATGTGATGACCTTTCATCTGTGGTGTTTGTCCAACACTCTCAATGACGATTCGATTTGGCTTCACCCTTTTTAGTGAACGTTAATTGGTCTGGCAGCAAAATGGTACATCGAATTTCCTAGAGCTTCATTCGATAACTTCAACGCCCTTGCCGCAACCATTTTAACCCATTTTTAATTACCAATAAGGTATGAAACAGGAACATAGCTTCTTACCAATTTCAAGCAAACGACGGCCACTCACATATCCGATCATATTCATGAATGGCAACATCATCGTAGAATGGTAAAAACATATGTCCCTGATCAACTACTAGCTGAATGGTTTATTAAGTCTTTGTTACGTTCTATAACAAAAGATGTGGTGAAGGAATGGTTCGTCACTGAAGAGCAGGTCATTGCTCATGCGCAATATCTAGACTTGATTTATACTTAGTCTGGCATGCTCTATGACAAAATCCCTGATGCTCCAAGACCAGAATTTTCCGTTCCTCCTCCTCCTAAATCAAACAAAGACTCTCATGCCGATGATGGCGTGATAAGTACGATGAGTACGAAATCAACAAAGGCTACATATAAGAAAGCCCGTAAGATTTCTGATCAAAATGCAAATGAAGAACTTCTAGCCTCAGAGGTTAATGCCGTGTTAACTGACAAAGGAAAAGAACCGAAGCAACCAAGAGGCAAGAAGAAAGGGAAGAGCAAAAAGAAGAAACAGGATGATTCGTCTCCTAAAAAATCTTCTACAAACCGTTTTGGGCAAAAGAAACCTACTCAGCCATGCCTCATATGCGATGAGGATCATTGGACAAGAGATTGTCCATATAAAGCTGAAGTTAAGAAATTCTTTAAGAATTCAAAAACGTCAGTAGTATTAACTGATCCATTTCCAAACCTAGGAACCAATCTGGTTGCTAGTGACAATGCGTCCCCATCCCAAGTGCTTATGTTGTCCATTTCAAAACAACAAAATGATGCTTTGATATCGACAAGGAATAAATATTACGCGAATCCACAGCTGTCGAACAACAAGGTTACTGATCAACCTAGTAGTTCGACAACAACTTCGACCGAAGTTGTGCCACCCATCATTCCTGAGCTAACGATAAAGGCACCAAAGGGAGTAGTACACAAATCGACATTTAATCCTCATGCCAGAGTGGCACATAATTATAATATAGTAGAGGACCTGGCCTAATCGCCATCCGCTATGTCAACACATGAAGCAGGCTCTATTATCAACAATAGGTGGGATTGACCCAGCGGATTCCAATCTTGTGGCCTTTAATCATAAAGGATATGAACCTCAGTTACCAGCTCGACTCTCTTTCCTCATTCAAGTGAAATCCCTCAACAAAACTGTTCATCGAACAATTATTGATGAGGGGCATCTACATGTATTATGTCAATGAGTTGCTGGAAAACTTTAGGATCACCACCCTTGTCGTGATCATCAACGACGTTAAAATCATTCGATGGATGAACATAGACTCCATATGGGATTTTGAGTAGCTTACAAGTTGAACTGGGGGGCAAAATAGTAGAAATTTATGTTGAGGTTATTGATGGAAATCTCGATTATAACATCCTACTGGGAAAGCCTTGGATTTATGCTATGGCCGTTGTTGTGTCAATGTACTTCAGAAAGATTGCATTTACTTTCCAAGGAGGAATTATAATCGTTGACCAGCAAACCTTTCTCCCCAACAGTTCACAAGTTACGGGAAGCATCCCGATGATCCATGGAAGCTCTCATTCGCTTCAAAATATCAGAGTAGGCCTGCTAAAAGACCCTACATTGATGGGTACTTTCCCTACTGCCTCACAGTAATCTGGCGGAAGTGGCCACGGTGGAAACTTGCAATATGATATCTTCTATATCTAAAATATTCAGAGGATTCTCGAACATTTTGTCAGCATGGATCATCGCCATTTTAGAAATATTATAGCAATCAATTTTCTTGGCCTGGGGGTAAACCCAAATCAACACTCATCGAGTGTTTGGATAGATAGGACTAAGGAATATGGCACCTCTTCAGATCCTTGGTCAAATTTACATTCTATAGACGAAGGAATCATTCAGTTAATGATGATAGGAGAGGCACCATGGGAAGATTACCACCATCGTTCCCATCTTCCGTATCACCGCGAAGATTATTCCAACAACCTTAATCACCCTTCACTTTTTTATTTTCTATCAAATACTGTAAATACGATGGATCATGAGGATAGTTCTTTTACTGTGTCAACCTCATTAAAAAATGAGACAACTCCCTTTCCAAATCGAGTCTTTGATCACAATCTTGTAAAATCCAAGTCGAGTCTTTCAAATATTTCGAAGGTAAACCTTCATTCCAACCACTGCAATGAATGCAATGAAGCTTGGGGGGCATGCACCTCGATTTGCATCATTATGGTGGGGGCATGTGAACTTATAACAAGCATAGTTTCTCGTTTCAAGCTTGTGTAAACATGAAACCAAATCTGAGCATATGTTGTCGCATGGTTCAAGCTCATTAAAAAATGAACCAGGCCATGAGCAGTTTTATGTGAAGTTCAAGCTCATTAAAAAATAAACCTAGCAATGAGCAGTTTTACACGAAGTTCAAGCTCGTTAAAAAATAAACCTAGAAACGAGCAGTTTTACGCAAAGTTCAAGCTCGTTAAAAATTAAACCTAGCAATGAGCATATGTTCCACCAGAGTTCAAGCTTGTTAAAAATTAAACCTAAGCAATGACCAAACGTTCCCCCTAGAGTTTAAGCTCATTAAAATGAACCAACCTCCGGTAAGTAACCATTGCGAACGCATTATCATCAGCTTTTTGAGCCCTGGTCATGTTCTTACCATCACCTCCACTCTGTTTTAGCCGATTATTCACCTCCATTTGATTGTTTACCCCTTTTTGAGGAACAACTACGAAGAGTGATTCTGTTAGCCATCCTTGTGACACTGCCATGATTGGAAAATTCCAAGCCTTACCTGGAATCAGCTGCTACTTGGAAATATAACTCGTTCCTCAAGAGGCGACTCTCCTTTAAGCTCTTTTCGTCTGACTCATAAAATATGAAAAGATTCGTTAAATCTACCGGGAGTGCTATCCCTCCTCTAGATTTTAATCTTTTTGGACCTGATGGATTATTACACAAAAAGATCGAGCGCTTGTATTGTTCGGCTCTTTAAAACTATCGAAAATTCATCCCTTTCGTATTATTTTATACTTTTTCAGACTTAAGGGATTACATGACGAAAAAGGATCACTAAAGTTTCCTTTCTATCCCTTTTCAGACTCTCTAAAATTGAAAAAGGACTGAGTTGTCTTTGTCGTTAAACTCGTTAAAACCAATAGCAACAATCTTGTCCATGCAGACAAGAATGAGTTTCATTGTTGCTAGGCTCGTTAAAGCATAGCGACGGGTTTGCCTGAAGGGAAAATTATAGAACAAGCATATGTTATCCTCCTCAAGCTTGATAAAAATAAAGAGGTACTGGTCAGCAATGACTGGGGAAAAATTGGGAAGAAAACTTGAAGAAACTTTATTGGTAGCGAGTCGCTCTTGAACATGACACTTTTACTCCATCACTATGATTGAGTCGGGTTGGGTTATTCCATTCACCGGTCATATTACCATTGGTCCACCGTACCATCCATGTCTAGGGTTAACGCTACCAATCCATTTCAGTGTCACCGATATGTTCAAGAGAAGTCGATCAGAGAATTCACCAACCCATCTTGTGTCTCATCCGTTGTAATACCTTTATGCTTCATTCTTTTATGACCGCCACCCTAAACCCTGTATCATTAGATCATTTTCACCTCCAAAAGTCATTTGCTCCGTTTCGTATCGTAGATGTGGGATTCATTAAGGCCCTCCTACGACGGGTCACTTCTTGTTGACATCAGCTCATTATCCAAGAAGTCGACCTAGGAACAACCCTTTAAGTACTTTGAAGCTTGCATGCCTCAATGGCAAGTTTCTCACTTTCGGCGATAGGTTTACATCAATGGCCTTCAACCGAGAGATTTTGCGTGGTGTTCAACGCCAAGCCCCATTTTCACACCATGCAAATTTTATTGTCATACATTGAGGGTCATCATCATTATCGGTGATTCCTCATGAGCCTGTTAACAGCTTACATCATTGGTTGGTAATCAGGCAATGTCTTTCCATGTTCGACTCCGGAACATTTTTCACATGGATCGACTTGTACTTCGGGTGAAGATTGGACGATTTTGAAGACCCCGGATCTAGTTTCATCCATCCAAGCTGCGATATATTTAGGAAAATAAATGCATCAAATGTACATCATTGCTGCACGAATGATCATCCAAATCAAAGGATGATGGCTCTATCAGAATCATCAGTCTGCCACACAGATGGTTGTCTGTCCTATGTACATGAAAATGAATTTATAAAGCTGAGCATGGGAATGCCCGCCTTAGCTAGATCATGAAAATGTTATGAAGATAATGTATTGTATTGTATCTTATTATAGGTCGCCTTCCAGTTCAAAAAAACTTGGATCCTCATGATAGATCATTTCACCCGACATCAAAAGATTAACGAACTCATGCTTTAGGGGGCAACTACTATAGACATTTTTGGGCACTGCAACCCCAATCATATATGTCCATAAACCAAGGGCTTCTGAGTCCCTAAAAGTGTTGTTTCATGCCCTAAAGGAACAAGGTCAGCTGATTACATCATCTCCTAGAATTTCTCCACAGAAAACTGCTCAAAACTGGTCAAAACTGGACCATACAAGTTGCTTAGTGCTAAGGGTGCGATGCATCTCACCTGCCCAGTGTAAAAGGTGTGATGCATACTGGAAAACCCTTCTATAGGGTGTGATGGGTGAGAATGGACAAATGGCAGAGACATTTTGCGAGGTGGATGATCATGGAATCTTCTAGAAACTTCTCCTGTGACACTTGCCTCTCTGAATTCACCCAGGGATGAGTAAGAGATCATCAATCTCCAAGTGGAATCAAGAACTATCAGGGAGAAGACACTAATCAAAATGCCATAAGCTGACTCACCTCCCTACAATCATCTATATATGGATCCCTCATCCCAGAGATCCAGAGGCTGGAATTTTGTATCTTGTAAGGAAGTGTTGTTGGTTTCCTGGCGGAATATCATAGTGTTGGGTGATCTAAGCTTTTCATGAGGTGAAGAAGGGCTTTCATGCTGGGAGGATGATGCTGGGTTAGATCAATGGGTTGTAATCCTCTCTTCTAATCTTTACATCAATAAAGCTATTCAAGTTTTCCTCCACATTCTTGTATGTCTAATAGTATATGCATTTGTGTGGTCAATATATATCTGGTCCTATATTGTCTATGATTATATATCTCTACACGTTGAAGGTATTATGCTGCTTTGGCTTTACAGGTACTCTTTGAAGCGTAATGGTCAAGGGAGAAGCAGCAAAGACTTGTCGGTGAGGAGAAGGAACAAACAAAAAACCAAGTGAAAGATTGAGTTTGGTACTCTTTGATCCTCTCCTATCTACTTCTCATAAAAGAAAACGAAAGTAAATTTAATCTATTTGTTTCTAAGATAGCTACCCGTCTTAGTGGGACTAGCAGCTTTGCAGAGACACTAGATTTCTCAATAACAATCCATAGTTGGGGAAGTAGCAAGGATTATTCCCAGAATTAACGTTGCTCTATATGATCATCGCGCAGAATTTTAGCCCACCATGATCGAATGTGAAGGTATGATTACTAAGAAACCTATCTCTGTTTTATTTGACCTAGGTGCTAGCTTAAGTTATGTTAGTCCTAAGGTGGTAGAAAAGTGTCAACTGCAGAGCAGTAAGTTTTCAAAACCATGGCTAGTTCAATTAGCCACTGGGACAAAAAGGAGGGTAATCACAAAAACAGAACATTGTCCCATAATGATTTCAGGGCAGCCTATTTATGTTGACCTTAACATACTTCCTTTGGGTTCTTATGACATTCTAATCAGAATGGACTGGTTGGAAAAGTGTTGGTCGCTTGTGGATTGCAAACAGAAAACTGTCAGTTTTATTGCTGAATCAGGTTAAAGGAAGGAACTCCAAGGAATTAAAACCAATACCAAGTTACATCCTATTATTTCTAACCAGTTAGGAAAATGTATCAGAAAGGGATTCCAAATATATGCTATCCAGGTGGGATTTAAAAACACAAAGAATAAAATTACCTCTTTGGAAAATATTCCTGTCATTTAGGAATTTGTTATGTATTTCCAAAATCCATTCTAGGCTTACCACCAAAGCAGGACATTGAATTCACCATTGAGCTAATTCTTGGTGCAACCCCTATATCCAGGGCCCCTTATCGCATGAGCATACCTGAGTTAACATAACTCAAGATGCAGCTGCAAGAACTTCTAGACAAGAAGTATATATGCCCCAGTGTGTCCCCTTGGGGATCTCCTATATTATTTGTATGAAAAGAGGATGGGACTCTGAGTTTATGCATAGATTATCGTTAATTAAACAAATTGGCTATTAAGAATAAATACCCTTTACCACATATCAATGATCTATTTGATCAGGTGCAAGGAGCTAAAGTATTTTCGAAAATCGATCTAAGATCCGGCTACCATCAAATAAGAATAAAGGAAGAGGACATTTGCAAGATGACATTTTGTACTCCCTATGGTCATTATGAGTTCATGGTATTTTCTAGCCTTACCTTGATAAATTTGTGTTCAGTTTCATTGATGACATTATGATATATTCTAAGAATTAGGAGGAACATAAAGAACATCTGAGAATAGTATTGCAAATGCTACGAGAAAATCAGTTATATGCTAAATTCAGCAAGTGTGATTTTTTCAAAGATCAGATTTAGTACATGGGCCATGTTATATCAGTGGATGGGATAGCGGTAGACCCAGAGAAGATTAAAACATTCATGGAATGGACCACCCCAAATAATGTCACAGAAATAAAGTCGTTTTTAGGTTTCGCTAGATATTACCGCAAATTTATTGAGGAGTTCTCAAAATTTTCCTTTCCAATGACCTCTTTACAGAAAAGGGGCGTCCCTTCCAATGGACAGCCGAGTGCCAACAAAGTTTTGAAATATTAAAGCAACTGCTTACCACTGCACCTGTGTTAAAGGTAGTAGATCCAAAAAATTCATTCATAGCTTGCACAAATGCTAGTAAAGAAGGTGTGGGTGGAGTGCTGACCCAGAAAGGAAAGGTGATCACTTATGAATCACAAAATTTAAAAGAATATGAGTAGTGATATTCCTCTTACGACCTCGAACTAACAGCAGTAGTGCAAGCACTTAAAATGTGGTGAAACTAATTATTGGGGAAGAAATTTTTGCTATTAACAGATCATAGCATCTGTACAAAAATTTTCAACTAATCCACCTTAAATGCACGACAGGCCAGATGGACTTCATTTTTAAGTGCATTCGATTTGACATGAAACATCTTAAAGGAAAGGAAAATCGAGTAGTCGAGGCTTTAAGAAGAAAAGTACATTGTATTTATGAGGTCCAAATCAGTCAAGTACATTCAAACATTCCAGAGATCATAAGGGAAGCATCTGTTAAGGATCCAGAATACACTTTCCTTTGGCAGTAGACAAAGGAAGCATTATTAAAAAGGGAACAATCATATTTCAATATAAATTTCGACAACATCCTCACTTTCAAAGATATAATTTATGTTCCTAATGAAAACTCTGTTAAACAATTGATTTCGAATGAATTTCATCAGAAACCATGTGTTGGCCACCCAGGTTATCAGAAATTGTTTTTATCCATCAAAAAAGGGTACTTTTGGCGGGGGTTAAGAAAGTATGTTACATAATAGTTGTTGAAATGTTTGGAGTGTCAACTAGTGAAGGCGGAACACCAGCACCTCACAGGTTTGTTGCAACCTTTACCCATTCTGGAATGGAAATGGGAGAGAATATCAGTAGACTTCATCACCAGTCTACCTCGCACCGGAAAGTAACACGATCCAATTATGGTGGTGGTAGACAAATTAAGTAAAACTGCCCAATTTATACTTGTGAAGTCCACTTACAAGATTGTGGAAATCGAAGATATATTTATGAAGGAAGTCTTTCGTCTACACGGGATGCCCAAGGTAGTAATTTCTGATAGGATTGTGAAATTTACATCCACATTCTGGAAAACCCTCTTTTTAGGATTGGGCACTCAAATTCAATTCAGTAGCGCTTACCACCCCCAAACAAATGGACAAACCGAACGGGTAAATCAGGTGTTAGAAGACATGCTACTCATGTTTATGATGCAAAAACCATAGAAGTGGGAATATTTTATCCACTTAGTGGAATTTTCATATAATAATGGACATCATGAATCATTGGGCATGAGTCCCTTTGAGGTGTTGTATGGAAGAAAGTGTAGAGTACCCATAGACTGGAATAATCCAGTTAATAAGCTTGCACTAGGTCTTGACATGTTAGCAGAGACGGAGGAAACTATCAAAAAGGTTCGACAAAATCTAATAGCTACCCAAGATAGACAAAAAGTATATGCAGATAGAAAAAGGACATATAGAGAATTTCAACCAGGAGACCACGTTTGTCTAAGATTAAAGCCCCAAAAAATTTCCTTACAGTGGTGGGCTTGTGCTAAGTTAGCACCCCAATACTGTGGACCCTTCCAAGCCTTGGAATGAATTGGGCCAGTGGCCTATAAGCTTGCACTACCAAGCCACATTTGGGTCCACAATGTGTTCCACGTATCTTTACTAAAAAAATATGTGTATAATCCTCAACACATCATTAATTGTGAAAATATTCAGGTAAACAGTTGGGTGAGATACATGACTTGGATAGATTATTTTGTTCCTTAAAATTAAAAAGGGGTTGTAATTATGAATTGTTTTTCATGTGCAGGTCGAACCAGAAGGAGAGTTCCTGGCAGGACCTATTTGTATTCTCGATCAGAGAGAAACCACCTTGCGGAAGCGAGCCATCATCAAGGTTAAAGTGCAATGGAAGCACTTCGGCCCAGAACGGGCGACATGGGAGGAAGAAGAATTTATGCAGAAAGCTTATCCAACATTGCTTTATGAAGGTGGAAAGAAAACTAGGGACAGTGTTTTTCTTATAGGGGGGGAGATGTGACACCTCAAAATGCATGAAATTACTGAGCTTATTAAGTGGATATTTACCATTTGTTACTTAAAAGTTTTATTATAGTGTGGTGTTAAATATTAAGTATTTGAGGTTGGAATGCCAAGAAGCATATTTTCTAATTATGGTTACCTAACTTATTGGTAATGACATTTTAACAAAATAAAAACTGTTACATTATTTAAAAGAAACAGTTATGTAAAAATAGCTACTCATCTGCCCTGTAGGGAGAATTAGATGGGGAAAAAGAAGAACCCAGGGAGGATCCTAGAGCTGGGTGAAACAAACCAGTGGGAGAATTTGCAGGAATAGTCAGAAGGAGTATAGGACTTGAGGTAAGAGAGGAGTCTAGCAGCCCAAGGTACTTGATTGTAGCTAGAAATATTAACTATTAACAAATGAAACTGCTCAGGGGAGAGTCTGGACGCCATTGCTAGACTCGTGGCTGGGAGGAGAGACTTTGTAGAATTATTGGGAAATTGCAGGCGGAACAGATAAGTATTATAGATAGTTTCTTCCTGGAATAATACTAGACTCTCGAGATTAAACTTAATGACAATAAAAAAATTTATTCCTGAACTTTCATTAAAATAATTTCTTAAATAACAAACTATATTTAGAAGGTTGATATATTAAAAAAAAAGGGCATGATTGCAGGAGATACAAGTACATTTTCTCTTATATAAAATTTTAGACAGTTTATCCTAATAACTATGGAATTTCCAAATGACATAGTTATGGTTCACTGTTTATGAATATCAAAGGAAAACTTTTAAGATATAGAAGTAAGACAAGTGAAATGCACTTTTATTAATCTGTAGAGTGAGCTGTGTACACTTATAGACTCTGGTAAGAATGGTAAGAATGTAAAGACAATATTTATATATTATTTTGATGTAGGTTTAGGACACCATAACTCGACTACAACAACCATGAAAATATAGAATAGTTGTTCAAGCAAGTATAATTATCTTAAACTACATTCTAATCGAATTCCTTTGGAAATGGTCAATCAAACACAACAAATACTTGCATAAATAAAATAAGGGCCTTCTCAACCCAGAATGCAACCAAAAAGTAAATTAAGATAATTTCATTGCCTTCCCAAATATGCAAAATAGGCGTAATAAGTTCAGTAGGTTTTGACACAATAAATTTAACATTCTGTATCAGACGACATGAACCGATTCACCTAAGTGGCCGCATAGCAAAAAAACTATGACCTTTCAGTAGAAAGAAAAACCCTTAAAACCCTCTATTGCCTTCAGAGCGAGAGTTTTTCCCAAAAAATACAAAATTCCTTACACAATATTCCTTCAAACATCAACGCTTAACTAATTAATTACAAATTTAAAGCAGAGCCATAAACTCAAGCTGTTTTGTCAGATAGAAGATCAATAAGAGACTGAGTCTTTGTTCTCGACTATATGATTAGTGTTTCTCATAACCTAATTCATGCCCAAAAGTAAAGAATCCAACGTGGAAGAGTCAACAACGTCACCATAAGTGCTTAAGCTCTGAAGGGTAGTGGCCATTACCAAAAAAAAAAACCGAAAAGCACTATGTGTATACTTGAGATGAAAGTCTAGGACATTAAGTCAATAAACCCCTTTGAAGAATATCGTAAAGCCACAGAACAAATAAAACAAAAGGGGAGTTCTTACCTAAGAGTGGAAGGTTTCCGTGTGGGGCAACTCTCCTATTTTCCAGCCAACGAACCCAACCATAAGTGATATAAATGAGTAAACCTTAAACGAGGAATTAACCCTTCATGCTGTGAAATAGAAAACACTTAGTATCTTACCTTATGTGACTAAGTCCTAGAACTAGTTATCTCTTGCAGTGTTGAAGGTGCCATGAGTCATCCCTGTGCAGGGAAGGAAAAGCGTTAAATGTTGTGCTAGACTGAAACCCAGTTCTATAGCAATTTATGGTACAGGTCAACAAGACAATAGATCACCAATTGTGGGGGTTTACCTGATTACATTTCAGCTCATGGCATCGACATCATCGCTCTGAGAAGCTACAATGGAGAGAATGAAATCCTGAATAGTGCAAACTCTCGCGGAGTAGCAAGAACACCAAGAGAAGTAGTAACAATGAGACACAAAGATTCTGAACACGAGGAGTTACTTAGGAATGAAAACCTAAGTCTTCTCTTCCATGAGATTGCAAGAACCAGATGAATGGTTGTAATACCAAATAGACGGTGCAAGCATCCTGAACTAGTTGGCCAAGGCGTACAATCCCCTGCCACATTTCTCTGTCGCGTGTCTGTAGGTACAAGAGACAACAAATTAGCACATGGGCAAGGACGGAGGGATCACCTCGCGTATCATATGTATTAATAAACAATCCTTTCACCGATGTTGTAATCTATGTGAATTAGTATCACTATTATAAACCTTTGGTAAGGTAAGTCTATGGACTTAATAATAAATACAATCAATAACTCTCTCTCTCTCTCTCTCTCTCTCTATATATATATATATATATATATATAGATATACTGAACCCAAAACCAAAGTCTCGGATGGGCATATTTACAACATAAACCAAAATCCGAGATGGGCATAATTTATAATTCATGTTCTCCACATTAAAATGTTAGAATATGCCCCCTTATATTGTCTTTATACATTTAATTATTTTTATTATTAATATTTTCTAAAATATTGCATATCAAATCCATATTAAACATTGAAATATTTACAAATATCTCTCATATGTTGAATTAGAAATAAAATATTAATGGAATAAGAATTCTCTCAATCTTTCTCGCTCAAGTGAAAATATAAAAAGATATAAAAAGAAATTAAATTACTCTACTTTTATCCATATAAGTTATCTATAAAATTATGTTATTTAATATGGACATTGAAATATTTTATTTATCATTAAAATATTTTTTGTAATAAATATATTTTTGTTCTAAATATCACATGTAAATGGAACATAGAATGAGTTACACAATGTAATATCAATAATAATATTTCTTGCCATGTGAAAAAATTACATGTTTTCCTTGTAGTAAAAAGTAAATTATATTTTTTTACTAATTACATTTCTTCCTTATAATAAAAACTAAACTATTACTCTTTTACTTTGGGTTACATTATATCTCTATATTAAGTTATATAAGATTACCATGTAAATTGAAGTATTGTAATAAATATATTTTTGTTTTAAATATCACATGTAAATGGAACATAGAATGAATTACACATAATGCAATATCAATAATACTATTTCTTGCCATGTGAAAAAATTACAGTTTTTCCTTACAGCAAAAAGTAAATTATATTTTTTTACTAATTACATTTCTTCCTCATAATAAAAGCTAAATTATTATTCCTTTACATTGGGTTACTTTATATCTCTATATTAAGTTATATAAGATTACGTTGTAAATTGAAGTATTGTAATAAATATATTTTTGTTTTAAATATCACATTTAAATGGAACATAGAATGAATTACACATAATGTAATATCAATAATACTATTTCTTGCCATCTGAAAAATTACTTTTTTTCCTTGTAGTAAAAAGTAAATTATATTCTTTTCTCATTACATTTCTTCCTCATAATAAAAGCTAAATTAATTTTTTTTTAACTTGAGGTTATTTTATATATCTATATTAAGTTATATGAGATTAACGTGCAAATTGAATTATTTTAATAAATATATTTGTGTTCTAAATATCACATGTAAATGGAATATAGAATGAATTACACATAATGTAATATCAATAATACTATTTCTTGCCATGTGAAGAAATAGCATTTTTTTCGTAGTAAAAAGTAGATTATATTTTTTTACTCATTACATTTCTTCCTCATAATAAAAGAATTTTATTTTTTTTGTTCGCTTTGGGTTAATTTATATCTCTATATTAAGTTATATAAGATTAAGGTGTAAATTGAAGTATTGTAATAAATATATTTTTGTTTTAAATATCACATGTAAATAGAACATAGAATGAATTACACATAATGTAATATCAATAATACTATTTCTTGTCATGTGAAAATTTTCATTTTTTTTCTTTGTAGTAAAAAGTAGATTATGGACCGGAGGGAGAGGATGGCGATGATTAGCGTTTGTGCGAACAGTTTCCTGAGTGCCGCTGCATTGGTTCCCAAATCTGCCTCAGGGGCCGAAGGCGCTTCAGAGTTTGGGGAAACGGAGTCCGCTGCGGAGAGGGCGTCGTTACTGCAATCAACTTCAGAGAAATGGCCGGCCTGTCGAAGACAAACGCTTCAAACACGCCCAGAACTGTGCGGCTACGTGGGTATGGGGTTTTCTGTCACAAGGTTCTACGTGAGCATGGATGGGAAACGTAATACAAGCTCACAGCAAGACTGTGGGGCGAATACACCAACGACAGCTCCCTCTTCGGCGTGGATAAACGAGGAGGTTTTCCCTATGCAGAAGATCGAGGTTTTCAAATGCGCCCCTGAACAAAAAAGTGTGTGTGATGTATGGCGTTTAGATGCCAGGCACCGTCAACCCATGAGCGCACGAGGAATCAGCAGGAGAGGTATGCATGTTGCAGATACCCTCTTTCCTACACCACTCGGGCCCAAACCCTGCAGTTTTGGCCTAGATCTTCACGATCTAGCCTATATCCAAGCACAGTTTGATCCCAGGCAGCAGATCGAAGGCTTCAATCATAGATCCGGCAGAGCTCTCGCAGATCTTGACATGCAAAAGGAAAAACGAGCAAAATCAGGGCCAGATCTGGAAGTTTGCCTACAGCCAGAGCAGGTAAAAACTTTTTGTTTTCAGATTCTGATTAAACCCCCACAGGGGAAAACTCGTTTAGTATGGGTCCATGCAGGAAGCACCTCCTTGCAGTTGAAACAACAAATATGGGCAGAAATGGGATACCCCGTTCAGATCCAACACCTGGTTAGTGGTAGGCGGTCACTCCAGGACTGTAGATCGATGGAAAGCTATGAGATTGGGCCAAGATCAATCATTACTTTAAATTTCAGATTGAGAGGAGGGGCTCCACCTCAAGGACAGCAAAGCGGAGACAAGGGGAAAAAAATTGCATCCTACAAAAACATTCTTCAAGGCAGCAGAGACGCAGGGCCCTCTTCAGATCCAAGCAGAAACATACCCAGGCCATACATTGTAGATCAGTCAGAACAAACCCCAGCCTTAAATCTAGATTCTCCAGGTCTTGACGATTTCATCAAGTCCTATAAAACGCAAGCTCTAATATGCCGATTCAACAGCTTTTGGCCCAAACCTTTGGATCTATTCCATTGGATTTTTACCAGATGGACCATGGAATGCGAGATACACTTATGTTCAAAGGGGTTTTTTATCGTAAAATTTACATCCCAGGAAGTCAGAGATACAGTCATCAGCACAGGGCCATGGTTCTAGGGAACATCGGGGCTGTTTATGACCCCATGGTTTCCAAATTTTGATCCAAACAAGATGACTATAACCAAAATGTCGGTCTGGGTCAGACTATACAATCTCCCTTTGCACTTCTGGAACGAACAAGTCTTGGAAGACATTGGAAACAGTATAGGGAAATACATTAAAACAGACCTGGAAAGGATTGATGAAAGGATCTATACTTTCGCACGTATTTTTGTGGAAGTAGGTTTAAGTAAAGGGCTGCCGGACAATATAAGGCTGATCTACAAACAACAAAACTGGCTGCAAGTACTAGATTATGAAAACACCGCCTTCAGATGCAGGCTATGTAGGCAGACAGGACACTTGCAAAGCTCATGTCGAGAAGCAAAGAAAGCTAACAGTAAAAAGAAGCAGAAAGGGAAGCAGACGAAAGGATGGCAATTCTCACCTCCAGATTCAGAGGAAGAAGAGTCAGAAGCGGAGGAGGAAGAGACCCCTGCAGAGAAGACTGAGATATCACAAGAAATGGAGAATCAGAAGGGAACCAATCTGAACGACAAGACAGAGATGACAAGGGTGGATCCAAACATGGGAGGCATCAAACGTCATCACCACTCTGATACTTCAGACTCAGACAAAGAAACTGTCCCACAGAATGCAGAAACACAGATAGTCATTGCTTCGATCGAGCCCTCTCAAGGAGAGTGGCGAAGGTCGAAAAGAAAAAGGGGAGAAAAACTTGAAGCACGAGTCTCACTTGCAGCCGGAATTCAGTTTTTTTCTACTTCTTTTTCTTTCTCTCTCCTCTCTTCTCTTTTCTCTTTTCCTTTTTCTTTTTTCTTTGCACGTTAGCCTTCTAACGATGCGGGGGGTGTGAAAGCACTCGAGCCTTAGTGGCGGCCTACAGAATGTATCAGAGCATATGCTAGTGTAACTTTCATTATCTTTTTAATAAAAGTTACTGTTTTTTCCTTTGGAAAAAAAAAAGTAGATTATATTTTTTTATTCATTACATTTCTTCCTCATAATAAAAGCTAGTTTCTTTTATTTTTTTTCACTTTGGGTTACTTTATATCTCTATATTAAGTTATATAAGATTAAGGTGTAAATTTAAATATTGTAATAAATATATTTTTGTTTTAAATATCACTTGCAAATGGAACATAGAATGAATTACACATAATGTAATATCAATAATACTATTTCTTGCCATGTGAAAAAATAACATTTTTTCATTGTAGTAGAAAGTAAATTATAATTTTTTACTCATTACATTTCTTCCTCATTATAAAAGCTAAATATTATTATTTTTTTTTTTACTTTGGGTTACTTTATATCTCTATATTAAATTATATAAGATTAAGGTGTAAATTGAAGTATTGTAATTATGGCGAACATTAATTTATTTTGTTATTACTATGTTAATTTGTTAATTTAAATTATTATTTTACTATTTTTAAATGTAATGTTACATGAAACATGTATCCCATATTTAGAGTGTCTCTCCTTCCAATTAATTTATATTTGATACGAACAAAAATCCATTTTTATAGAAATTTCAAGAAATTTAAATTTAATATATATATATACCAACTATTACCAATTTAGATTCGAAATTCTTTCTCTAGAATGAGGATAAATAAATGTAACATAAGGCTTCATGTGAAGTTACTTCTTGTTGGGGATTTGCTCTACTGGAAATTCTCCCTTGGAGAGACCAGTGAATTTTTTTCTGGTAATAAAGATATAATATTTTGCCGTTATTTTGGTTCTCTATGTGATATTGCATTGGTTTACATTTAAATCTTTTTAATAATAAATATGAGTTAAATAATAATAAAAATGATATTATATTAAATTTAAACTCTTGAAAAATAATATATTTGATTATTTTTTAATAAACAACTCAAAAAAATTATTTTTTTCCATGTGACGAGATGGTCACTAAAATTTTAGTTTTTCACATTTCTCCTAGCTAATATTACATCATATTCACAATGATAAAGACATGTCTACTTTAAATAATTTAGTTATAAGTACATAAAAATATATATTTATTTCACATAATCCAAATAGGAAACAAAAATTCATCACCAAGTCTATTTGAAGGTCAAACAAGTGCCTTTTAATCACCATCACAAATTAGATGTGCTTAATATGTTACTATCTGTGTGATCATATTTTATAAATGCACCACAAAAATAATTTTTAAACATATATTTATAACTAAGTCCATTTGATAAGATAAACGTTTGGTACCTGTGCTAAATACGTATAGTAGTGCTTAATAGGTATTTGTGTACCAATTATAGTGCATGACTGTGTTTTAGGTGCATTAGGGATTTTTATTTTTTTTATAATTTAAAGTTATGTTTCCATATTAATAAACAAATTTTTCATGTAATAAAAAAAATTGTATTTTGTATATGAGGTTGATGTATGTAGCAGAGACATGACATAGCAAAAAGTGCAGCATGTAGTAGAGAGGCATAGGGAGAAATAGCATGAGCAAGAGAAAAGCGCATACCTTGAATCATTATTATTATAGATAATGTACACAATTAGAAATACTTAATTTTAAGTACCTCAAAATGTTGGCAGACCTTGAGTCATTATTATCATAGATAATGTACACACTTAAAAATACTTAATTTTAAGTACCATAAAAATGTTTCCACTGCAAAAACGTGCAAAAACAATTGTGAATCTTACCAATTATATTATAAAATGCTAACAAAACCAATAAAAAATAATATAATTAACGAAATAATGCTAACAAAAACATACAACAATAGTATAAATGATGAAATAACACAAGTACATATCACTCTCCATTGCCATCACCTTGATTATCTTCCTTGTTTGGCATGATAACACTTTTGTTCTCAAAATTATGTTTTGATCTAGGATTGTGTCTTATGTTGAAGCACCAATCCATTTCCAACACATCTCAGTAAAACAACACTTGGTTGCAGTGTTTTGGGTAAACATAAGGCTTCCTAGCTTCATGCCACATCTTTATAGAGTTGATAGATATTAGCTCACTATCGTGATCTTCCTTTACATTATTTCGATCAAAGGTGTTCCACCACTTGCACCTAAAAATAACACATTGGAATGAAGAGAAATCCACTTGAATGATCCCTTGTATCTTTCCAACATAACCTAATTTCGGTTGCATTAGGTTTTGATTTCAGTGGTTAGCATGACTAGATTGGCCAAAGACAACTTCCACTCCATAGTCTTGTGTCATGCATCCATCACCGAGATATTTCTTGCGAAAAATGTCGTCCATATTCCCACATAGATGGGAACAAATGCACTTATAAAAAGTGAAAAAATTACAATGTCATGTGTCTAATAACCTGAACATAATTAAAAATAATATATATATATATATATATATATATATATATATATATATATATATATGTTACAATTCAAAGGTGTAATATGAAGTCAAAATTGTACAGAAAGATAATATAATTAGCGCATTGCGACACCCAATTCTTATGTTTAGTGCATCCTCTTCAGCAAGAGGGTAACGACCAAATGCACTATATTTTTCTCTAAATTGGACAAAAAACCAACTGTTAGGGCATGCCATTGGCATGATTTCTTGTAAATGATCAAGATAAGGCACACTTCTGCCATTCAACCATTTGAATTCTTTCCTGTCACTAACTCATTTTCTCCTCTTCTTTTCGTACAATGTGATCCACAGTTGTGTCACTTCCTTATTGTACATAATGAATTTGTTGATGGATTTAATTTTTGAATTGGCTGATAAAATAAAACCAACATATATATATATATATATATATATATATATATATATATATATATATATCTGAGATAAAAAAAGAATTAATATGAAGTTCAGTGTGTATAGTTACTGTGTAGTAATTTGACAAATGATAAGCCCACGCAGACTCTTTATCATGCACCTCTTTCTATTTGTTTCGAGAAGTTTCCCTTATCTTTTGTCTTCATCCCTTTTATCACCCCAAATTTTCGTGCCTAGTGTATTTTTTATTTGATTAATGTATTCACTCACATAACAAAAAGACTCATATGATATATACCCCTCGAGTTTTGTCCATTATTGAACAAAAAGAATCAATTTCTTCATCTACCTCTCTAAGAAGAACATCCAATGACAAGAAATGACCCCAACTAATTCAACTTCATCTACTAGGTGAATTAGAAGATGAACCCGCAAGTCCATGAAACTTGTCAGCAGTTCCTTCTGAAGCATACAAACAATCTCACTTATCTCTTGACGCCACCATGGAATGATATCCATATGAATCTCCTTTGATATGATCCAATGTACAAATGCAAATAATTTAGATATGGCATTTAGTAGGTATTGGGGGAACTCATGGTTCACACACCCATGCATGAACAAAGGATAAGTACACTCCACAATAAATAGTACACAATACAAAAATTAATTATAAAATATCCCATTGCATTAAAAAATCATGGTTTTTCACATACGTACTCTTAAAAGGATCAAACATTCATGTGATTTCAACCCCGAAAAATGGTCTTCCATAGTGAAGCAACATCATAGTGAAGATGCATATAAATAAGACACTATCACACTCATTATAACTTCCTTTGCCAAAAAAAGATCATATTTATTTAAAATCCACGGGACATCACCTTCTTTGAAATACCAAGAGGGACCAGTCTCTCCTCTAGCTTCTTGTCTTGCCCAATGTTTCTCTTTAATTTTTGAAGAAATAATATCTCTCCTAATAGCTAATGTGTCACTTTATTTTGGTGATATGTGCCTCCATAAATAAGATGAAACATTTTTAAATATATGCATGGGATCTAGTAAATGGGAAATCTTAAGATGCCTCCAATATGGGAGCTCATAAAAGACAAATTCCCTTTTCATCGTAATGGAAAATTTCTCAACATAGTTGTCGAATAATTCTGGATCATCAAACATAGGCTCCCAATTTGAATCAAACATTTATGAAAACACCTTATCTCTCTCATTTGTTCTAAGACATTTAGTTGGTGTCATTATTGCATGCCTTTTCATTCTCCCTAGAGTAGTCATACACTGGCTTTCATAGGTGGTTGGACCACCTAGCCTTCAGAGAACGTCCAAAAAATTTACATGCATGGTACCTTTTTGTTACAAGACCTAAAAAATTATTGTATATAGGCTGAGATGTTAGCAACCATGAAGATATGAACAATTTCATCAAATTAAATTGTTATGTGAAATAATATTGTTACTAAACAAATCAATAAGTATGTAATGTATTACCATAAGAAACTCCTAAGCCTGGGTAATCATGTATGGTGTAAGCGCATATGCCATACAACATAAAATTCCTCTTTGATGTGATGGGTCTTGATACATCGTATGCATGTATCCCTTCGCATAATTATTTCAATTCATTTACCAATGGTGTTAGGTAGACATCCCTATTCTTCCCCTATCTTCTAATAGGGACTATGAGAGCCAACATAAGATGTTCATTCTTCAAAAACAACCATGAGGGGGATATTTTTATTGATCACTACTATAGGGAAAACATAATAATTGGTGTTTTGGAGGGAATATGAGTTGGCGCCATCCATGGCTATGCTTAGTCATAGACTTCGTACTTCATCCTTGAATTTTTCAGGCCATTTATCCTCTATATCCTTGATGTCTATTGAATTTTTTGGAATTCTCATAACTCTTGAATCCTTGGGATTACAGGCATGTGCCTCAATTTATTATGATGAGGACCATGTGATTTAACCCAATTTTTTTATTTGTTTCGGTAGCTATCATGACCACTTTTCAGAGATATCTTTGTCTACATATTCTCCTCTATATAGAATACAATCATTCAGACATGCATGATATGATATGTACTCAACACCTAAAATTTTCAACAATTTCTTTGCCTTTTCGCAGCTAATTGACAAGACATTATCACTAGTAAGAACCTTATCTTTGAATATCCTCCAGTTGGTGGGGAATATAGTTGTAGAATGCCAATATTTAACATTCATAAAATTGACCATTTTTAATTTTGATTACATGACAAAATATAAGGAACATTTGATCGATCATGCAGGTCAATTACCTCAATATTGCCGAGACACATGCATTTGACATGCCAAACTTTATGTTCATGTTGTAAAGTAATGTCATTGTCCCCAACTGAGTAGACTTTGACTTGCCTCTAAGTCGAAAGACAGCGGTGGGGGAATCAGATTTCAAGCTTTCAAATAAGGTATCAATGGTATGAGAACCATCCTCTAGCTCACTGTGCTAGAATGCATCTAACAACATTTCCTCCATGTCAGTCGTATCTCATAAGTACTCATCCACACCAACCATTATTGATTTCCTCCATTGCCAACTTATGATGAAGAACTACTATTGTTGTAGTCATTCCTAATTGGTGAATCTAGACATAGTGGGAATTGAATAGGTGATTGATTCAACCATTCTTTGTATCATTTCTCTTTGAGTCTTGCTTTTAATGCAACCTTCTCTCTAGTTGAAATTGTAGTGGGGTGCATCAACAGATGGTAGGTGGGTCGCTCATCATCAATAGAATCCTAATTTTTAAAAGTATTGAAAGTCATTAGTGCGATATCGATGATATTAGTAAGCATGACAATGCAATTGGTTTGTTGAAATTACATTATACCAAACAATTATTACCATTATTGATCTAGGATTACCGCTAGAAGATGCCATGTTCCAATTGGAAGGGTGAAGAGGTTGTCCATTTTCATCTACCAACTATTTGCGATATGCTACTCCTTATAAGTACTTCCAATGTTTTTGAAATGCAACAATATTGTTTGCATCTGAACTCGATTCTAAATCAAGATCTTGGAAATTTGGATACATTTTTATTCAAATTGAAATGAATTAAAAAAAATAAATTCAATTAGATAATCAAAATGTAAATAAAATATGAACTCACCAAAGATGAAAAGGGAGAACTTTGTGAAGGACTTTGAACAACAATATGGAACGAGATGGAATTTCAAGAATTGGCCATTTGATATTATTGAGATTTTTTCCCTATATTTGAGAAAAATCAGAATTAATTGTTTTTGTGCATATCTAAATTAATCTTGAGAACGTATAACAACAGTTTAAATTTCAATATAGCTTTCAAGCTATTTTTCAAGAATAAGGTGACTTTAAGTGGAAAATGTATACTATCAACCACTGTAATTCGTGTTGATGCATGCTAAAGGATAATTTGAGATTAATATTCCATTTTATGTGAATTTAACATTTCAAATAGCTTTTAAACCCAATCAGTGCACTTATTAAAAAACAATGTGCCTATTTATTTAAAAAAAATAACAACACTAGGGCATTCAAATAATACCAACATCGGTTGCTGACATTCCGAAAAAATATGTAATCATATCAATGTTATTCTACAAAAACACATCGATGTGTTTAAAAGAAAACAACATTGTTACACATACGTTTCCGGATTTTAGAAGATAAAAATGAATTTAATGAACTCGGTGCTCTTATAACTTTTATAGTACCAATGCTTTTAAATAGAAATCACATCGTTGCATTAAAAAATTTAATCACATTGTTTTAGGATTTTGAATAAAAAATATGTATCACGTCCATGTGTTTAGAAAATTTGGCACCCCAGAAATGTCAGAGAACTATATTTATAAACGCATTAGTGCACTTCTCTATTGAACTCATGGATGAGAGAAGAAATTTAAAAAAAACACGATTTTTTTTTCAATTCAAAAATAATTGTTTTTTCAAAATCTAATTTCATAAAGTCTTTTAAATAGTAAAAATTTATCCACCATTTCATTATTTTGCCAAAAATTTCAAATGCATGATTTGCAAGACAAACATACCAAAATCACTTTGTAGTAGCAAAATACTTTAGAGAAACACAACTATTCAAAAGATAAGAAGCTAAAAGGTATGGTCATTCACTCAAAAGCATGCATAGTATAAATTAAATTTTATTATTTATTTTACTAAGTTTTTTTTTTTATAATTTATGTTAGGTTTTCATTAAAAGATATATAATTTGCAAGAGAGACATATTGGGAGCACATTGGAGCTGAAAAATATTTTAGATCCACTGAAATATCAAAAGTTGAAAAGTATAGTGATTCACTTAAAAACATGGATAGCAGAAATATTAAATTTTACTGTTAAAATATTTTACAATTTTTGTTAGATTTATTCACAATTCAAATATATATATATATATATATATATATATATATATATATATATATATATATATATATATATATATATATAACCCTTTATAATAAAAAATTACTATAGATTTTACTAGTATTTTCTTTTATGATTTTTGTTCCAATTTAAATTTAATTAAAATTCAGAAAAAAATGCAATACTTACCTTAAAACCTTGCTTCTTCCTTCAAAATTTCACCTTAGGGTTTAACTTCTACCACTTCCCAATTATGGTTTTTCAATTTAGGCATTTTAGATTTAATGGGTTTGTATACTTACTATATATAGAGTGTTTGGCATGTAAAGTAGGGGAACAACTTATTGAATTAGGTCCAAACCCTCTCGACTCTCTCCATTTGTTTTCAAAAAGCTATATGTTTTGTGGTGTGCCTTATGTAATATAACGCATTGGTGCTCCATGTGCAATACAACACAACAATATATTATAACACTTTTGATTTTGTCCAGATGAACATCGTTACTCCTGGTGTAATATAACGCACCGATGTGCCTCTTCCAAATATCAACATTAAATCATTGTAGTGTATTTATCCTTAAAAATCACACTCTCATAATATAAAATTAATTTTCCATGACGATGTTGAATAACTAAACGCCTAGTGCATTTAATGTTATAAACACATAGGTGCGTTGATTCAAATAAATGCATTACTTAGTAGAGCCTTTTTTGGCTGAAAATTATTTGATATATGTGTAAAATATATTTAATGGCTTTCGTATTGAATGGTACAGGTTTTATACTAATAACAAATGTCTCAGATGGTCTCAAGTAACAAATATATTGATCGACAAAATGATAGCATATCAAAAAATGAAGAGAATGCAAGTTGTTTGTAATTTTTTTACAAAAGTAATGTGTTTGAACTGTATGTAAGTTTAACTAATATATATTGGTTGTTGTGTGTCATGAAGAGGTACAAAATGAACAAGATCGATAAGATTATTTCTAATCTAAGTGTATAATACCATAAAATCCTCATACAAAAATTACAAAATGATAAATCCGATGATTGAAAAAATACTATTCAATATGATTTTTTTTTGTGAATTTTCATTAATAATATACTTAATAATATTAGATAACATGTTTCAAACAATATTTTAATTCATATATGTTTAATGTTCTATAGGGAACAACACTGAAGGAAAATATCAATGTCGTTCTAAGAAAAAAATTATGGAACATGTAAATGACAATGAATTAGTCCTTACCTCATATGAAGTGGTGTTGGAGGGTAATGAAAGGGGATTTTATTTTTAAGTAACTATGAGGGATCTAGTGCAACAAACATATAGATGTACTTTCCACTTATAATACAAAAATCAATCCAATAATTCTAAGAAACACATTATAACTAAACTACAGGAAGTGTTTCCAAAGCAATGGTCAGTGAGACATGTGAGACTTCCAATAGAGAAAACATACAACAACAAAAAAGAATCACTCAAAAGGTAATATTCCTAATTATATAAAATTAATTTACAGAATTATATGTATATATTACTACAAACCATTCATTTATTAATATTGATTTTGTTATGTTTAGTTTTCATATATCATTATAAAAATTATTTATTACATTTTTCAAGAAGATTATGGAAATCCCAAATGACCAATGCGCTGATATGAAAAACATGCTAGTAGGAATGTCCAAAAAAATATATAAGGAGATGCTCAAAGAAATGGGCATAAATGTATCACAGGAGGATCCCTCACAATGACAACGTGCTTCAAATGTATGTAATTATGCTTTAATTTATACATATAAAAATAATTTATCATTAAATATTAATTTTCAAATATTTATTGCAGAAAATAAAACAAGATGGAACTGATTCAACACATAAAACAAGATGACAAGGAAGAAAATGGTTGATTTCAAAGTTTGTGAGTAATTGTTAATATTTTCTTATAACAACTCAAGGTTTCATTTTTGTATATTTTAAGTTGTTTTACAGTAACCATTCTTGAATGTATTTAAATAGGTGCTAACATAAAAAGAAGAACCATTGGAAGAATTGGTTGACATTGGGTTAAATAAGGGTTGTGAGTATATGTTGGCATATCAAAAATTAATTGTGGAATTTGCAAGTATTTATGTTGTTTTACTTCTCTGAGTTTATAATTAATAGAACAAAAAAATACTTTATATTAAATCTAAGAATTATAATTGGGTTTAGAACACGCATCAAACAAAGTATGGAAGTATGCCAACAACAACTTGTTGCAGCAAGGCATGAGACTTAGTTTCTAAACCATGTGCACAGTTTGTGAGTAACTTCTTGCTTTGGTACATTGCTATTCGATTTACATTGATGTATATTATTTATTTAATTTTTCATTATTCTCACCAATGTAAATACACTCATTACACTTTATTTTTATGTTTTCATATGGAACAAGATCGAGAAGACGAAAGAGTCGATGCAATTAAAAAACATTCTTCCAAATAATCCAAGTCATGGAACTAGCTTGAGCATTGAAAACAGTTCCGGTGAAGAATGATGATCTATTTGGATATCAGTGCAACCTGTTGTATTTTTCTAAATAATTGTCTATGAAAATTAGACATTTTGTTTAAAGTAATGGACATAGTGTCCCAATTTAAATACAAGGGGTTGCCAATAACAATCCTATTTTGTACGAAAAAGAGCATTTTTTTGATATATAATAAAATACATTTTAATTTATTCTATTGTGTTATCTATTGTCACTATAAAATGTTACACCACTGATTAAATATATGGATTATTAAATATTATAATAAAGAGATACAAAATCTGATAATATAACAAATTAATCCAAACATCATATACAAATGAAATATTAAAATTTTAATTTATATCAATACTTTTATAAGATAGATGTTAATTTTTCAATAAATAAAGGACTTAAAAATCTACAATAATTGCACCTTCATAGGTTGATGTTTCCAACAAATAGAAAATCTCATTCAAAGAATCGGTGTGTTTATAATGTAAAAACACATTGGTACGTTATTTTATCTAAAACAAATGTGACGACATATTTTTTCAAGACTGGTTCCTTTTCAAAAAACGATAGCACTGTAGCTTTTATTTCTTCAAGCACTAGTATTGTTTGAGATTAACACCCTCGCACATCGTAATTCTCAATGCACCAATGCTTTCATAGAACTAACAACTCATTGCTACAAAATATTATTTCCAACCTGGTGCATTAAAAAACAAACAACATAGGTAATTTTGTATAATGAATGCATTGGAGCGTTTGTACAAATGATAGGCATCAGAGCTGTAAGTTTAAACAAAACCATCGATACAACAATAATTTTTTTCATGCCCCATTTTTATTCCTTATAAGAACACCCTGAGGCTTTTTGATATATTAGCAGTGATACTTTTTTATAACTAACACACCATAGAATTGGTACAAATTATAAGCATCGGGGATGAAAGTTTAAAAAAAAGCACTCGTACAACAATTATTTTTTGCATGCCCCAATGTCGTTCCTTACAAGAACGCCCTGGGGTTGTTTGATATATTAGCACTGGTGCAGTATATATTATGTGTCTATCTTCTTTGCGTTCAACACCTCAATGATTTTAGTTATGTATGTCACCAAGGGATTTGATATATGTAGCACATTGATGCTACTTGTTCCATTAATCACACCACAAAAAAAATATCTGCTACAGCCATCAGCCTCCCAAATTTTTTCAACTGTGATAAAGTTTCATTAAAACCTCTGCTAAAACATCCACTGTCACAAACAAATGTTTTAGAGGATTTTTTTATGACAAGTGTTTCCTATTTTATAACACTAAAAAGCTTCACTATAACCTCCGCTAGAAGGTATTTTCCTTGTGGTGTTCACAACAAATGACTCTCACCTTAAGCCTTATATTGAGGCAAATCAAGAATGAAATGAAAGCATTTTACTCTATGTTTGTACATATTGTTTTCATTATTTTAGTTTTCATTTATCTTAAGTCACTTACCTTTCCTTTCCTTTTACATATTTTATTTTTTCCTTGTTTGATTGTCTGACAAAACATTTTCATTTCCTTTTAATTTTATTATTGTTCTGTATTTTTTTTTATCTTTAGTTCTTCCATTTTTCTTTCATCATGACTAAGTACAATAATATTGCTTATGTGGCAATATTATCCCCTGATACTATTAATAAATGTTATATTCTCTGCAAAATTTTAATACTAATATCTTTCCCTTTTGATCAACAAAATAATATTTAATATGAAAGCAAGAAACCATATATTTGTGTGAAAAAATTGCAGTGTAGAACTTCTAGTCTTCTCCTTATATTTTCCTACAGAAAACACCAAAGTTAGCTCTCTTTTTCCCACCTCTCACATCACTTGTCTCCCATTCCCATGTGACAACTTTCTACTCTCTGTCTCACAACTAATATCTATGCTTGAGTTCCTATCTATTTCTCACATACCTCCTTATCGAATCGCCAAATGTTGACACACTTACCCACAAAAAACACAATCCATTGCTAATATATATATATATCCAAAATTAAAGAATAGAAACAATAAAAAATGGAAATAAAGCTTAAAATGATAGGTGGGTTCCCCTTCCCATGGTTGTAATAAGGAGGTTTCAAAACTATTCTATTTTGTTTTATGTGAGCAAAAGCTGAAATAAGGAATTTTTTACCATCATGCTTATCATGAAAATTTAGTGATATATTATTTTGAAAGGCATATATATGTGAATAATGTGATCATTAGTGAGTTTTTCAATGGTGATTTGATGAAATAGACATCACTTCCTACCATACTTTGTAACCATTTGGTGATTGAAAGGTTTGATAATCTCCCAAAGTATCCCTCTAAGGAACTTGCCAATGCATTTATTTTTACATGACAATGGATTTTTTTATGTATGAGAAAAGAAAAGTCTTGTTTTTTATTGAATTAAATGTTTTGATGCTCAACCCACCAAATGTTTCTTGCTACATTATGTAAATTAAGAACTACCAAACTCTAAACTTACACAATAAAGTGCATTTTGACTCTTGCCACATAGCACTAAGTTCCCAACGCATTTGAAATATATATATATATATATATATATATATATAATCAATGTGACATCCATCCCATGGATGTACTCTATCAAACACATATAATATAAATTTGGTAATGAATCTGTGTTAATTTCCATTAAAGGGAGTCATGGTAGTGGAATATGAGTTAGAAAATTTGAGTTGTATGTAGCACATTATAAAGGTATTTCATCAAGATACATTTAAATGTTGAATTAATGCACATCATCTCTTGATGTATGTTATGTATGGTAATCAATCTCTTATATCATTCTAGTGGGTTATTATGATCCATATGTTATTTCTTTTGTGATGTAATAATCTTGTTTGATAGGGTGTAAATGTGGCAATGTTACTTAAGATGTGAAGCATAGTGTGACATGATCTTGTATGTTGTGTATCCATTGTGGGAAATGTTAATGCCTGTGAAAGTTCTATTGTACTGGCGTGACATATAGTCTATATTCGTTACTACAGGGACTTGATAAATGAGTAGTTGGCGGAGTAAATAGGCACAACATGCCCAGAACTTAGAGCTAGATTTTTACGCCATGTCTCACATTAAGATTGTTATCATTTAAGTTTTTGGTTATTGAACTTCAATATTCTACAATTCCCTAGTTAAGCACAAAGGACTCTTGCTCATTATGGAAACTACCTTCATTAACTACCAACAACCACCATTTAAACTTTTAAAAGAGGTATATATTACTCTTATCTCATAATGTAAAAGAGTTCTCATCAAGTTCCTTCTATTTTATATCTATTTGTGTTTATTGGATAAGACTTAACCCATTTGTTCATTCTACCTTCCTCATATTTACTTTGTATGAAACAATGGCTCTGCAAGTATAACATTAGCTTTGTACTAGCTTACTCTCAAATTACTTGAAACCTGTTAGCCCTCTTCACACATTTCATATATGCACTAAGTTATTTTCTTACATTCAAATCTATGTATGATGACATCTTACTGGTGAAACTTAGCCCACAATGGGAATGTTATCAACCTCATAGCTCAACAAATGTTTTGGAAAATATGTATGATCCTCCTGCATATGGGATAAGTGAAATGATTTTATTTTTACAGTTTACTCACTTCATTTTGTTCCTGCAAGGTTTGATTTGAGTTAGAAAATCCCCCCCTCAATGCCATGGAATTATTGTTTGTTGCATGAACTTAGGTCCTTTCTTTAAGTTGATCCTCCTCATGTATGATAATATTTGGGATTTTAATGTTTCCCCTGGTAACATTTTTTGGCATTTGTTGTATATTATTTTTGCAATCACCTACAAGTTAATATAGACCTATTTTTCTCATAGCTCACCTTATTTTCATGGAAACCTCCCTCGCATTCATCTATTTGATACAAGGAAACATAACATTATCTTGTGAGAAGCTTTACCTGACTCTTTGCCTTCCCCCTAGTTAGTGGTTTATTCAAATGATACCATGTCCTAATTACAAAAAAACATAGTTAATACTTCATGACTCATACAATCTTTTTTTGCTTCATACCAAATTTACAGTATTCAAAAGGTTAGTCTATCAAGTGTACTCCTCCATTGTTAATGAACAACAAAAACAAGTTTTCCTGAGTTTGTGTCTCATATAGTCTTGTTTTTCTTCATATCAAATTTACAATATTCAAAAGGTTAGTTTACCAAGTGTACTCCTCCATTGTTAATGAACAACAAAAATGTGTTTTCTTGAGTCTATGAAGCATGGTTCCCTCTTGTGCCTTACCACACACTACGAAGTACACCCATGTTGAATCACCATAAACAAAGTCAAATTGTTTTGTAAAGTCATAGAAAGGGGTTTTGTTGAATAATGCTTTGCATTCAGTTTTATGGATAAGTCAAAGATGGGAAAATATTTATGCATCCACCATGTCCTCACTTTCCACTCTCACACTCCTTTATGGTTTTTACTGAATCTTGTCAAAGATACTCATAATTACTTTATGCACTATGTAATAAGAGTGTCTGATGAGCCTCATCATTAGGTAACTATATGGACCTTAATTCACCTCCTAGCTTAGTCAAATAATCTCTTCTCACAATTTATTACATATTTTGATTGTATTCTGTTTAATGAGATGAGTCAAAGTGAGATATTATGCCTATTGGACTAATGTGCATTGATTGGAGGTTTGTGTGAGAAAATCATGGAATTTTGCTAATTAAGGGCTGAAAATCGAAATAATACAAAGAGGAGAGATTGTAGGAGGTAGATCCTCCTCATTTACTCCTTGCTCATTTCAATATTCCTCCATCAATCACACTAGTTCGGAGTACAGGCAGCCAAGTCATGAAGATCAAAAGGTAACTGAGAAAGTGATATTTAAATACTTCGATTATATCGAGTTTGGGAGCTAAACCTCCCTAGATTTAAGGAAGTCATTGTAGACTTCATTTGTATAAATAAAGAGGCCTAGAGTCTCATTACAATTCAATTTTTTGTTGTAAAAACATTAGTCATTTTTTATTTCAAGACTTGTGGAAGACATTGCTATGTAATTTTCTATTTTGATATTGAGAATGAGCATTTCCTTGATCCAGCATTGAGCTAACTCAGAGGGATGAAGCTCTTGGGTTAGGGCCCAACCCTAGCAGCAAAGGCTCCTCTTCTTGTATTTGTATGCTTAGATTGATTTCATAGATTAATGGTTGAATTGTCTTTAGAATTATTTCATTGCAAGTAGTGTATATCTGATTGGTTTGCTTATTAATTTGCTTCCATTTGTGTTCTACATCAGTAGTATTTTATAAGATATAAAGGAACATCAAAAAGCTGTCAATAGGTGGTTTTGGCCTCACTCCTTCCTTCAGGGGTCATAGCTTGAGTAAATAACTCCTATGCAGCCCCAAAAAGATAGAATTCTAGTTTCTCATGAAATTTAAGGTTTTTTGTACTTAGGCCAACATTTGATCAGTTTGCAAGAGTAGGATTTAGTTATAATTTCTTATGTCTTCAGTCTTACATTAGATCTCATCCATGTTCCATCTTATTCTACAAGTTTTCCTCATGCATCAAGTAGGCAATTAGATCATGAAATTTTGTTTTCCTAGATCATTGAAATTCTTCTTCTTTACATGATTTTTAGGTAAATGTCAATGTTCGATGCAGCGCAGGTGTTTTAGAAGTGCAGAGAGATTTCATAGACAACAACCTCATCCCAACTTCATCCATCGAAGATCATTCTTTTCTTTCACTAAGACCCTCACCAATTTCATCATTTTACAAGGAAACTTCTCCAAACTTGTTGAGAAAATCTAGCCATCTCCCAACCTTGGTTTTGAGCTCTGAAGTGTTCCTAGGCACTCCTTTGCCTCATTACATCCACCAAACACCTTCCCTAAGCCTTTCATCACCTTCAACACCCATATTTTTTCTCTTGGCTGTATCGTGTAGAAATACAATGGATCCTGTAGGTTTTCAGGACATCCTATAGAACGCATTAGGACATCCTGTAGGTTTTCCTATAGTGGCCTGTTTTGAGGTTGAATTAAGGGAAAATCATCTAGGAAGCTAAAAAATGTCACCTACTGCTCTTCCCAACCTTCTAACCATTCGCCATAATCTTTAGGCCACCTGCCACATCACCAAAATATTAGCTTTCACTCTTTCGCATAAAAAAAGGACAAAAAGAAAAACAAATTTATTTTAGTCATTTACATGCAAATCAATAGAATTTTTGATGATTTGAATTTGCATGCTTAGTACAGTAGGATTTTTTTTTTTCTTCTTCTGAATAAAGACTAATTCTATTAAGAGAGGAAAAAATATAGTACAATCAAGCCTGGAAACAGGCAGAGCAGAGAAGCAAGGGAGCCGGAGGTGATAGGGAATCAACCTTGCTCCATAGAGACAGACAAGGGAAGGGCCATAGAAAGCATAGGAATACAAAGGAAAGTACTGAGCAAAAAGCTACCCCGAAGGGTTATTTCCTGCAAAACGACATTTTTTGCCTTTTTTCTTGCTCACTTTTATCCACCCAGTGGAGCTTGGCTGAGTCATGACAAGTTGTAGATTATTCTGTTCTGACGGCTGAGCATCCTTATCAGAGTCTGAGGACGAAGAGAAATGAGAACGTTTCTGAGAAATCTGAGGGTTAGAGGGAACCTCCGGATCAGCCGAGGGAGCGTCCATCGGAATTTCCTCATTCTGCAAATCAGCTTCAATTTCCTCATCAACCTGCACATCTGCCTCAGATTCCTCCTCCTCCGAACTCGAGAAGCCTAAATCGTCCAACGGACAGGGAGGCTCAAAAGGATTCCATCTCTTGGATTTGGGCTTACGATTCAGATTCTTCTTTTTATCTTTGAACTGGGAACATGTACTCTGAAGGTGCCCTGTTTGATGACAATGGCGACAACGGAAGGCTGTATTCTCGTAATCCAGTGGTTGAGTCCAATGGAAATCTCCAAACTTGAGATTAATCTGATCCAGCAGTCCTTTGCTGATATCTATTTCTGCACACAGTCTGTCGTAAGTGTAGAGACCATTTTCCCTTCTTGAGGTATCTGTAGCCAGGTATCGTCCTAAAGTGTTTCCAATGGCTAAGAAGACAGAGAAATCCCAAAAATGAGCCGGAAGATTCGGGAGCCTGACCCAAATGGGAAGCTTGGAGATGACTGTTGTAGAAGGGTCGAAGTCAGGAAACCAAGGGGTAAGAAAAAGCCCAGCTGAACCCCAGAACCAAGGGCCTCCCGTTAAGGCTTTCTGGTAGTCTTCGTTTGAGTCAAAAACCACCAGGAAGAAACCTTTTGAACATAAGAAGATTTTGCATTTTTTAGTCCAAAAGGAATGGACCCATTGGTAAAGATCTGTTGTGCGAGGCCATAGCCCATTAAATCTGCATATGAGTGCTGATTTTGCAAAAATCTGGTAGCGGTTTTCAACCCCAGGATTAGAGAAGCTAATGGAGGGAATTTCCTCTGATTTGTCTACCAGAAACAGCTTTGGAGCGCCATTTAGCTGGGCTGCCTTTGAAGAGAACTGAGGTTGGGCAGCGTTTTTGCGTGCTGCATCTTTGTAAGAGAAATATGGGGCAGAGGAGGTTTGCCCAAAGGAACCACCTCTTAAACGGAAAGAAGCCCCAATAGAAGCGTCCTTTTGAATGCTGTAAAAGGAGAGAGGAAGGGGATGCATAAGTTGCTTACCCTTATATAGCAGTCTAAGGCAAGAGGAGGGAATCCCCAGCCGACATTCAAGTTTTTGCAGAAGATCCTGCACAAGATCTGTTGCGCGAACCCATAACATTGTCGTTTTGCCTGAAAGATTGACTTGGATCTGAAATGCATGTGATTCTTCAGGCAGATCTGGCTGGTTCAAGAGAGAAAGTTGCTTCAGAGTTGAGCTCGTCTGAACTTGCCGCCTGATAGTTGCTTGCCCATAGATCTGGGTTTTTTTAAGGCCCCAAGATCTTCTGGGCTTCTGATCTGATGGTTTAACTGCAGATCTGAGCATCTGACTGCCATCCATGGTCAGGACGCCCGATTCAGAACTGAACCTTGACCCTGCAAACACAACTTGGACTAGATTGGGTGAAAAGGAAGGATATGGACAAAACGCTATTGACCTTGCCGCAGAGTCGGTATCTTGACGTCGGATCTTGAGGATTCGATGAATGCAGATCTGTAATAAATGCAGATCTGTGACCCCATTGTGCAGATCTGTGACATTGAGCCCCCCTGCTTGGATACCGCTGAAATCTTTCTTCAAAAAATGCTCCCCTTCCTTTACGCGTTCAGTGTCTCGAGCACCAGAATCGAGTTTGAAGCCTTCAATTCCTTCTGCGCTAAGGTTGATGCCAACGGCCCCCGCAGAGGCGTCTTCCTTCTTCGAGACTAAGAGTTTCGCTGGCATGGAGACCAAGAAACAACAGATATCTATGAACCCCTCTGCATGCAGTAAAACTTCAAGATTATTCCAGGATTTGGGTTCCATGAAATTAACCGGAAGCCATTTTACGCATCCTGGGATCGACAGGTCGTCTGCGACAAAGAAATCATTCATCGTGGTGGGCAAAAAAGAGCCACAATCCTTTGCAACCCTCATCTCCATCGCCAGCCCAACTATGCTATCTGCTTAGGACAGTAGGATTAAAGACATGTTAGCTTAGAATTTTTTTGAAGCATACCCTCTTAGCAGCTAGTTAGAAAATGGTGTGTTTTAGCATTTGATTTCAGTCTTTTTCCTTACTGCAGTAGACAAGCTTTCTCTTAGAGTATATTTCTCTTTCTCTCATGAGTAACAAAGCTTCTTCTTAATCCATAGAAGTTTGGATTGAAAATCCCTAGTAGTCTATCACCAACTGAGTAGTGACAAAGAGCAGACCCATCACTTTTACTTTTGTATACATCACTATCACCTCTAGGTTTGTACGAACCCCGGGTTGATAAAGTAAAGTTGGTAGCCACAAGAGTTGCAGGATTCTTGCTGCAATAATGGTGCTCATCACTTTTTGGCATCATTGCCCAGAAGGTGTTTGAGTAATATGTGATTACTTCTTTCTTTCTTCCATTTCTTGTCTATGATATTCTTCTATTAGCTTCATTTATGCAAAAGTAGTTTAGTTTTCTTTTTTTTCCATTTTGTATTCTTTGATTTCCTTTCCATTCTGTAAGTAAGATTTCATTCAAGCAGTTAGTTTTCATTCAGTCTACAATTTCAATTCTGCAATTACTTTCAAACCTTGAAAAAACATAAAACAAAACAAAAACACTTCTTTCGTGCCTTGTAGGAATAGGGATAACTTAGGGAATTTTTTTCCAAACACCCCCACCACTTCAAATGGCCAACCTTCCCTATTCTTTGATGGTTTTGAATTGGAGGGACCCTTAGGTGAGAAAACAAAGATATTTGAGGAGCCTACAAGGGGAGAAGAAGATGAAGAACCAATTCCTACTAACCCAATGGTTGAAAATAGAAGTGACAGAGGAAGTAGAGAAAGAGTTGAGGGTGCCTTCCCCATCAAGGAAACTAATGGGGATACCAAGATGAAGAATATAAGCCCCTCTTCCCTTCCTAATTTACATGGCCTAACCTCAGAAGATCCAGAAACTTTCTTGTTTGAGTTTTTTGTCATATGCAAAACCTATGATTACACCAATGATGAGAAAAATTTGAAACTATTACCATCCACTCTCAAGGATGAAACTTTGCACTGGTTCATGAGTTTACCTGGGGATAACATCACAACTTGGGCTCAGATGCAGCGAGCCCTCAAAAACAAGTATCGAGACTGTTGTAGGTCTAAAGACACTAAAGAGGAAATTTTTAGGATGACCTTAGGGCATGATGAATCCCTAGAGGATTATGAAGAAAGATTCCAGCTTAGCTACAAAAGGGCTAGGTGCACACTTGACCCTGAGTCACTGAAGCTAGTCCTGCTTAGGGGGTAAGGAAAGATCGTATGGATAGCCTAAACTTGCTAGCAGGAGGGGACATCCACCAGTTAACCTATGAGGATATCAAGACTATCTTTAGAAACCATTCTAGGGCAGCTAGGAAAAAGGGTAGGGGTGGTCAAGCTATGGTCCGTGCATGTTATTCCAATACATCCATCAAGGGTGAAATTGGAAACATGCTGGAAAATTTCAAGAGTGAGATGTTGCAAACCCTTGCCATACAGATGGACACTATGCACATTAACAGAAAACAGGAGAAAGAAAAGAGAGCCTTAGCCATTTTTTGCCCTAGATGCACAAGGAGGCACCCTAGGAATGAATGTTCATTAAGCCTAATTGAATTCTGCTCGTTCTGTGAGGAAAATCAGTCCACAGATAAGTGCCCTTCTATACCTCGACTAAAAGTTGTATATCAGGGAGCTGAAGGGGTGAATGAACAGCTATGCTACATAAATCAGAGGAGACCTCATGGGCCTCGGCCATACCATCAAGTCATGCAAGGGTCATCCCATGCATATTACAACCCAAACCATACCACATCCATTCCATCTTGGGGCCCCCCTACTCATCCTTCCTAGTTTACACCTCCTCCTTGCTCCTTTGCACCTTAGTATCATTTCCAACTAACCAGCCAATCATTTCAACCATATTCTCCACCACAACCTTAATGGAATGCACTGCCCTAGGGTTGGAGAACCCCATACAACAATGCTCTAGTTTTATTGCCTTCACCACCTGCTCAACCACAAATTTTACACCCCGCTCCACTTAAACAACCCGAGATGTCTACCCAGCCAAATCTGAACCCCAAAAATAGACAGGCACAAGAAGTATACAGTGGAGAGACATCCTATCCTACTTATTCTATGGAGATTCAATAAATTAACCTAATATTTGGGAGAGTAATCCCAAACAACCAACCTCTACCTTCACCTAGGGAGGTAGAGGAAGAAAGACAGGAAAACATTCCTAAAGAAAATCCACCACTCTTTCCTGAGAGGTTAACCCAACTACTCTAGCCTACCCTGGAAGAGATTGAACTTATAAGAGAATTGAAAAATCTATGTGTAAAAATCCCACTTCTTCAAGCTATAAAATATGTACCTATTTACAACAAGTTGATTAAGGAGAAGCAATTCAAACATTCAGGGAGGGGAGAAAGAGATGCCCCTACCATTAATGTCAGTGGACAATTGTTCGACTTAATGATGGAGAAGGTAATTTGTCCAAAGTATTTGGACCTCGAAAGCCCTGTAGTAGATGTACACATCAATTAAACCATTTTCCCACACACTTTGATTGATATTGGGGCTGTCATTAATGTTATGACCAAGGACACCATGCTCAAGCTCAACCTCCAAGGCTCATTGAGAAATACCAGCACACTCCTGCAGCTTGCAGACCACTCCAGAGTGACCCCTGAGGGGATTGTGGAGGATGTGATGGTCTCTATTGACTCTTGGGAGTACCCTGCAGATTTCCTAGTTCTCCAACCTAAGTCCAAGCTTACTAGTTACCCACTCATCCTTGGGAGGCCTTGGTTAGCGACTGTCGATGCCTACATTAGTTGTAGGTCTGGAAATATGACTATCAAAAATGGGCATATGTCCAAGCAGATGGTCTTGTACCCTCCTGACCAGCCATCTCTAAGACATGAATTACCTTTATGGCTGGAGGAGGAGAAAGAAGATGAAGTTTATTTAGCCCAAATCTATACCTTAGGAACAACCATGGGTGGAGGACAACTTGATGGGGATGATTTGATTGAACACATACTCCAACATCCAAATCACAACATATTGTCCTTAGAAGAAGTAGCAAAGGAAACCCATAAAAATGACCAGATTAATCTATGCTTAGCTGATTCAAACCCTACCCATGTCAAAACCATAGAATTTGGCCCTAAGAGAACTTTGAAAATCAACCCATCTATTTTTGTTCACCAGGAAGAAAAGTTGTGCAACATGCTAAAGGAACATTTGGATGCCTTTTCTTGGAGTTACAAAGAGATGAAGGGAGTGAACCCCTTGGTGTTTACTCACCACATTTATATCAAAGAAGGTTGCAAACCAATCTGACAATCCAAAAGGAGAATGAATCCATCTCTCAAGTATGCAGTCAAAGAATAATTGCAAAAGCTGCTAAATGCAGGATTCATTTACCCTATCTCAGGCAGTGAGTGAGTCTCTCCTTTGGTGTTGGTTCCAAAGAAAAATGGTAAGTGCAGGATTTGTGTCAATTACATAGAGTTAAACAAAGCCACAAAGAAGGACCATTTCCCTCTACTTTTCATTGACCAAGTGTTAGATGACCTGGCAGGGAAAATCTTTTTCTCTTTCCTAGATGGGTTCAATGGGTACAATCAAATCGAGATCAGCCCAAAAGACCATGATAAAACCACATTCACTTGTCCTTGGGATATTTTTTCCTATAGGGTCCTTACTTTTGGCCTATGCAATGCCCTTGTCACTTTACCGAGAGCAGCCCTGAGTATCTTTGCCAAGCTAGTCCATGATGTAGTAGATATTTATATGGATGATTTTGCACCCTATGTGTGTGATTTCTAGGAGGCTCTGTCCAACTTAGGTAAGGTGCTGAACAAATGCATTGAAATGAGCCTATCCCTTAGTCCCAAAAAATGTGAGTTCTTGATGACTGCAGGGACTGTGCTAGGTCATTCAATATCCCAGCAAGTACTACAGGTCGACCCAAAAAAAAATAGCTATCATCCAAAGGGTCCCACCTCCGCAAAAGCAGAGAGATGTCAGAAGTTTCCTAGGTTTATTTGGATACTATCAGAGTTTTATAAGAGACTTCACCAAGTTAGCTTCTCCTTTATTTGGGTTATTGGCCAAAGAATCTAAGTTTGTATGGTCAAAAAGTTGTCAAGAGACCTTGGACACCCTGAAGGACAAGTTGACCACTACACCTATTCTCTGAGGGCCAAATTGGGCCCTTACTTTTCATATACATGTTGATGCCTCACACAAATCTATAGGAGCAACTCCAGGCTAGATAGATGACAAATTGCCTTATGCCATTAGCTTTATCAGTAAGAATCTGTCAAAGGCCGAACTGAACTACACAATGACTGAAAAGGAGCTCCTTGTTGTTGTGCATTCATTGAACAAATTTAGGCATTACATTATATGTTATCAAACATTTGTACATACTGACCATGATCCAATTAAATATTTAATGAATAACCTAATGTGAATGCCCAGATTATTAGATGGTTACATTTATTACAATAGTTTGATCTAACTATTGTTGATAAGCCTGGAAAGGAAAATGTTGTTGTAGATTTTTTGTCCAGATTAACTTTTCCTGCAAGGGAGGATGGAATGGTTGATGATCAGTTATCGAACGAACACTTATTTTCCATTTCAGTTCTCTCTCCATGGTTTGATGACATAGAAAACTATTTTGTGTCTGCATAGTTCACATCGAATTTTTCCTCCAAAGAGAAAAGAAAGATTTGAGGAAGAGTGCCCCATTCACTTGGATTGGTGGAAACCTCTTCAAACTAGGGCCAAATCAAATTCTGAGAAGATGTGTCAGGGAGGACGAAGTCTTTGACATCCTTCTAGACTATCATGATGGGCCTTGAGGAGGTAAATTTGCAGCTAAGAGGACAACATTCAAGGTGTTACAAGATGGTTATTATTGGCCCACTCTTCATCAAGATGTGAGAAGGTATACTAGTCAGTGTGATTGGTGCCAAAGGATGGGAAAGCATACTCCAAGGGATGAAATGTCTCTGCAACCTCAAGTGAATTTTGAGCCATTTGACAATTGGGGCATGGATTTCATTGGACTTATTGACCCTCCTTCCAAGAAAAAGCAGTAGATCGTTGTGTGCATTGAATATTTGAAGAAGTGTGCTAAGAAAAGGAAATCAAGGTAGCAACAGAGTAGAAAGGGATAATGTATTTTACAAGTTTGGGTACCCTAGAGGACTAGTCATTGATCAAGGCAACCAATTTACATCCAACATGATTGTAGACTTGTTAAGCCAACACAAGATCAAGCATAGAAACTCCACTCCTTATAGCCCATAAGCTAATGACGAAGTGGAGGTGACCAACATAGCACTGGAGGGCATACTGACCAAAGTGGTTAGAAACAACAAAAAATATTGGGTAGATAGATTAGTTGAGGCCACTTGGGCCTACAACACCACCACTAGATTCACACCGTATGAGTTGGTATATGGGAAGAAGGACCTATTTTCCATTGAATTTGAGTAAAATATGTTGAGGATGGAAGCCCAACTAGATCTAGATCTCAACAGTGAAAAAAAGAGAGATTTCTCTAGTTGAATGGATTAGTTGAGTTAATAATGCAGGCCCTCCTACACACAGAGGTAACTCAAATTCAAAGGAAGATCTGGCATGACAAGAACGCCAAGGACAAGCAACTTCAAGAAGGTGATTTGGCTTTATTTTATTATTCCAGATATAAAGACTTTAAGGGAAAGTTAAGGACTATATGGTTAGGGCATTATGTCATAGAGAAATGTCATGATAATGGCTGAGTGAAGATTAGAACCATAGATGCAGAGGCCATTCCTTTACTTGTTAATGGGCACATACTGAAGGTTTACAGGAGGCCATTGTCAAAGAAAGTGTTCATTGGTGGTATCAACAAAACAATGATGGTGGTGGAGCAAGTCTCAGCTCCTACCTCATCAAGACATTGAGAAAAAAGAAATAAAAGAAAAGGAAAAAGGATAAAAGATAAAAATAAGGAGACTGAGGCGAAAACCTCCATGAGGCGCCTAAGTCCCACTGTTAGCTTTAAAACCTCTTGAGGCGGCTCAATGGTGTCAAAGAAAAAGGAGAAATGAAAAGATATCTGGGTGAAAACCTCTCTTCAGGAACCCAAGGAAAGCAGCTATGATGAAAACCTCTTGGAGGCATACTAGTTATTTTCAATAAAAAATACATTAAAAAAAAAGAGAAAAGAAAAATTATGAAAATATTGTTTGTAGGTCAACAGGAGGATGATCAGAGCAACAAAAGAGAATCAAAATGGACCTATCTAGCTCATGTTTTTATTTCTCCATTCATTATCCTCCATCATTCCATCATTCCTTCCATTTTTCCACTCATTTGCCTCAGTTTGCAGGGGTTTTTTGTTTTCTACTGGATTCCCTGAAAACCTACAGGGTGATCTTGTAGGAATTACTGTGGCTTGGGAATCCTAAAAGAAGTGACACTAGATCAAGGGGATGACCTTCCCATATAAAAAAAAAAATCCTACTTCACCATCTCATCACCATACCTCTCTCCACCATGATCACCCTACATTCATAAAAAAGGTCAGTTTTCAAAAAAAAAAAAACACAGTTTTCAAGAAAAACACAGAGAAAAGAGGATGAAGACAGAGAGAAAGAGGACAACACCTGAAGGATAATTTTCCTCATTCACAAATCTCTAGACCTCTTCTTTTCCCATGCTAATCATGCTCAGGTTCTAGCAATAGAAAACGATTAAAATTTTTGAGGGAGAAGCAGCTATAGGACATGCTATAGGAAATCCTGTAGCAGCATATCCCACAAAACAAAAATCACAGGTTGCAGTCAGCTTCAAGCATGGAATATCCAAAGGTATAAGAGGCTCCTCCAGAGCCTAGTGGCAGCAACATCATCATGATCATGAACACCAAGCACCTGCACATCAAAGAAAATCATCAATGGACAATGAAAAAAAGGGAGAAAATCACATGCAGCCAACACACAACAAAGACTTCATTTTTTTTTTAAATCTGCATCAAGGCATCATTACCATAGGTAAGTATCTCACTTCCACTCTCTCATTGGCATAATGTGATCAAAAGATGTAAAATTTGTGAACGAGTTGGTTTATAAGAGAAAGGTGGTCTGTTAACTTGGCCACCTTCGTTCAGTCAATGAGGAGAAAGAAGTTATTCCTTACACACGTGGCAATAGTCAATTCAAGGAAAAGAAGGATGAGGTTGAGAGTGGTTAAGCTAAGGATGCCCAAAGAGGGCATTGACTATGAGGTGATGAGAATGATGATGTGGTAGTGGGACCAACGGTCCAAAAATAGATATTCATACCTTGGCTGCTAGCACACCACCTCACTCAAATCACCCATATGAGGAAATAAATGTTGATCCCCATGCATAGAAGCATTCACATTCTTGAGGCTCACACTAGAAAAGTCGCTCTCATGCCTCAAGCAGTCTACATGACATGCAAATTTCTTTTTTTTCCCGTGTGAGACCAGCTACATAATCCTACAGGAAATCTTATAGGATCCTATAGGAGATTCTACAAGATACAATCTAGCACCTACAGGATTGGCAGTGAGAAGCTTCATAAGGGAAAATCAAAGGGTGGCTTCATCAAGCAGTATTAAGGAGGTAGGCTCTATGTTTCCCCAGATTTCTCCAAGTGAAAGGAACATAAAAAATATTCTAGTTTGTTGAAAGTGATTGCAACATAAGGGAATTGTATACACAGAATTTTCATTTAAATTTCCTCCTCCATTAAATTTTGTATCAGACATATACACTCCTCCATCCATAAGATAAAATGACAAGGGGGTTTTAATAAAAGGGAACCCATCAACACAGTGAGTATTCATTAACACCCTCTTGTGCTAGAGATATTCAAAAGGCACAATTAGATAGGTTTCTTTGAGATATTGAGTGGGTATGATGATGAAGTAGCCAGAGATTTTTCTCTCTCCCTCATTCCACTGACTAGGACCTAAACCATTTTTGTGGTGAGAGGCCTCTCCATAGAGATCACCCCTGAAATCATAGGTAGAATTACCACACTTCCTTTAGGAATTCCTTGGAGAAAGGAGGATAAGGGAAATAGCCAAACTGCAAAGAAGAAATTATTTTTATAAGGAGAGGAGGCCATGGAGGACAAAAATGGAGTGAAATGCAAGCCTACCCTATGCTTGGAATTAAATTACCTACCACCTTATAAATTATATCTCATGTGAAGGTAGGTATAGTGTGGTATATGGATACCACTACAGCCTTCTTGAAGGATTGAGGTTTGGAGCACACAAACCTCCTCAAAATAGACTCAACATACCTACTTCCTTCTTCAATAAGTGATAGATATGAGCATGGAGGTGCAAGAAGGAAACCATCAACAACTAGCCCATCATGGGTTAATTAGACTTATCATAGAAGATTCCCTCTAAAAACTCATAATTCCTATCACATTTTTCAACATTTAGAGACATGCAGACAAAGGAAGATATAAAATCCCTTGAATATGACAAGCGCCCTACTGCTACTGAAAGGGATTAAGAATAAACTGAAAAATGTGAAGAAGAAATAGAGAGGGATGAAGAGGAAATATATGAGGAAGAAGAGGAAGAAAAAGAGAAGGAAAGTGGTCAAGCAATACAAGAATATGCAAAGGAAGAAATGGATGAACCATGAGGAAGAAAGGGCTGCAGAAATGAAGAAAATAATGGCAAGGGAACAAATAGAGCCTCTTATGATAAGAGCTAAGTAGTCAAATCCAATGGTTGTCATTAGCACACATAACTTGATTGCAAGTGAACCACAGCTTGCACCCATGTACCTTGTTTCCAAGATAAATAAATTACAGATTTTGAGGATATGTTCAGGCTATTAGGGGATGACAACATGCAATCTTGCCAAAGGAGGTGGAATACTTTGCCCTACAGTTTGAAAATCAGAGACTACAATTCTCCTCAAAGAATGAGAGAAGCATTGAATAGGACATCCAAGTACAAGCAAACCCTCCAAAGACTCAATGTCAATTGGATAGGCTTGAGACTCAATCCACTACTGCGCTTAGGGATGTTAGAAGGAAGGAAGGAGGATGAAGAAAGAATGCAGTGGGAGGAGATAGAAAGGAAGGCATGATTCTCTTCACAAGAAGAGTAAACTACAGTAGAAGCATGGGATGTCAGGGAGGCCATTAGAGCTATGAAATTGATCCAAGTGAGTCCAGAGACACACATAAGACAAAGAGGACTTAAGAAATCTCAAAAATCAAATTGTTTGGATTATACTTGAACTAAGACTAGAGCATAGATTGCGTCGTCATGATCGCAGTAGTGTGAACAGTTCATCAATCCGAGTCCGAATGAGGAAGATAGAGGCAATCAAAGTTGGGTTGACTTTTTGATGACTAAGTAGGCTTTACAAGGACACAATTTTTCCTTTTCCGGCAGACAGAATCTGGCCAACTCCAACCAGAATCTAGGCAAAAATGTGGCCTAGTTAAAAAGACTCCTTCTGCCTAAAATCCAAATTTTGAATATTCCTTATTTATTAAAAAAAATATTAGAAAAAGGGGCAATGGTGGGCCACCACCCCTACCACCCACGCCTCTCCTTACCACCATTAACCATATGCACTTATTAAGGTGAGGTTGGCGGGAGTTGAACCCGCCCAGCCACATGGGCCAGCCCCCACTGGGCGGCCTCATATGAAGTACCATGCCATCCATTAACATGTAATACGCCACCAACCCAAACATAACCATGAATGAAAGAACGCCGTTATCAAACTTTGCGCTGACAATCTAAAATGGCTACGTTTTTTATAATGGTTTATTTGAATAAAAAATAAATAAGAACAACATATGCACCATTTATGCCATTTTAGGGATTCGAACTCGGATCTCCGCCGAGTTAGCAATCTCCGCCACCATTGATCCATGAGGCTTGACCTTGGTGGCTCCACCCAGAAATGTCCATATAAAACCATTTTCTTTAGTGCGAGGCAAAGGGAGGAACCAGGAGCGGGCACGAAATTCGAGGCAAAGGAGGCAGTGCATGCAGTGCGAGGCAGAATTTTGCAGGAGGGCGAAATTTTCACTTTGTCAGATTTTGACAAATTTTATATGGTTTCAACACTTCTCGACAACACGAACATAATGGCACCATCCATTTCTCCATCAGGGTTCTAAATTTTTCAGTCATTTGTCAGTATGAAGGTGGAACCATGACTGTTGTAGAAACAGAGATTGGAACCATGATCCTTGAAATTTTCCCGAGGAGGTAATTTTTATCCATGTCGGAATATAGTCAAGTTTATAATTATTTTTCACGGTTTTCCATAGGGATCACAATGGCAAGGTTAGATCCGCCTTTTGAGTTGCATATTTCCAATCCACCTATGGAGCAGAATCTCTGAGCAATCTAGGGGAAACCTAAAAGATTCCTTGAGCACCAGATTCTCAATTACTCATAATTCAAAAATTTGATAGTCAATTTTGCACTATTTGACGCCACAAATTTGATGGTGCATTCATATTTTTCATTTTCTCATTTTATTCTTCAGCCAATTTTCTAAGTGGAGTGCAGGTGTCAACATTCATGTGTGAGCAGTCATTTCCATGTGATTCGATGTCGTGAGATCGATGGTCCAAACAGCTTCAATAGTTTGACATCTGCTTCTTTAGATGGCCCTTAATTGTGAGGTATATGTAGTGTGTACATGTACTTCTTTTTCTATGCATTGTGTTGCATAGATCCCAGTTTGATGTTTGATGAGGGATCTTGTTTGTTACTTGTTTTCATGAATCCTTCTTGATATGACGTAGAATCGTCTATGTGATGTACTTGTTGTCATGATTCGTCATGTTATGTTTTGAGATACCTTTGTTGTATGGTGATGGGATACTCATGTTTTCGTCATGCATGTTTATCTTGAGATCCCTTTTATGCCATGTTGGCAGGATGCTCATCATGCATGAGTTTGTGTCAAACTGATAGGAGTCATTTTACTAAGAGTTCCTGTAGTGGAACATCTCTTGGAACCACTCGTGTGCGAGGGAATTTTCGTTGTATGATAGCGACATCACCTCTTATGTACATCATCACTATTGATAGCACTTAATTCAGTGGCCTACACCATCTTGACACCAGGGCCCGGAGATGTAGACTCTCCTGGACGAACTCATTATCAACGACATATGTTTTCATGTATTGATGATTGACATGTTCCTCTTCTTTACAGCATGCAAATGTATTCATTTATGTTCTTTTAAAATTGCAACATCGCGAAAGTAAAAGGTCTTGGAAGGGTACTTTGTCACACTCGGACCTGGATCAGAAATACATGGATATTGTTTGAGTTGCTCAGAGGATGAGCAACACTTTCAATAGGGGGTGATGACGAGCCTCATCAATGGGTAACTATATGGACCTTAATTCACCTCCTAGCTTAGTCAAATCAACTCTTCTCACAATTTATTACATATTTTGATTGTATTTTGTTTAATGAGATGAGTCAAAGTGAGATATTATGCCTAGTGGACTAATATGCATTGATTGCAGGTTTGTGAGAGAAAATAATGGAATTTTGGCTAATTAAGGGCTGAAACTTGAAATGAGAGAAGGAGGAGAGATTGTAGGAGGTATATCCTCCTCATTTACTCCTCCCTAATTTGATTATTCCTCCATCAATCACACTAGCTTGGAGTACAAGCAGCCAAGTCATGAAGATCAAAAGGAAGCCAAGCAAGTGACAGTTAAAGAGTTAGTTTATCTCTAGTTTGGGAGCCGAGCCTCCCTAGATTTAAGGAAGTCATTGGAGACTTCAGTTGTATAAATAAAGAGGCCTAGAGCCTCATTAGGATTCAAATCTTTGCTGTAAAAACACTAATCATTTTCGATTGCAAGACTTGTGGAAGACATTTCTATGTAATTTTCTATTTTGATAATGAGAATGAGCATTTTCTTGATCCAACGCTAATTTAACTCAAAGGGTTGAAGATCTTGGGTTTGGGCCCAACCCTAGCAGCAAAGTCTCCTCTTCTTGTATTTGTATGCTTATATTGATTTCATAGATTAACGGTTGAGTTATCTTTAGAATTATTTCATTGCAAGTAGTGTAGATGTGGTCAGTTTTCTTATTAGTTTCCTTCCATTTGTGCTTTACTTCAGCACTAGTTTAGAAAAGATAAAGGAACATCAAAAATCTGTCAATAGGTTTTTTGGCCTCACTCCTTCCTTCAGGGATCATGGTTTGAGGAAATAAATCGTATGCAACCCCAAAAAGACAGAATTCTAGTTTCTCATGGAATTTAGTGTTTTTTGTACTTAGGCCAGCATTTGATCAATTTGCAAGAGTAGGATTTAGTTATCATTTCTTCTATCTTAAGTCTTACATTTGATCTCATCCATGTTCCATCTTATTCTAATTGTTTTCCTCATTCATGAAGTAGGCAATTAGATCATGAAATTTTGTCTCCCTAGATAATTGAAATTCTTCTTGTTTAGATGATTTTTGGGTAAATGTTAATGTTCGATGTAGCACAGGTGTTTCAGAAGTGCAAAGAGATTTCATAGATAGAAACCTCATCCCAGATTCATCCATTCATGATCATTCTTTTCTTTCACTAAGGCCCTCACTAATTTCATCATTTTACAATGAAACTTCTCCAAACTTGTTGAGAAAATCCAGTCATCTCCCAACTTTGGTTTTCAGTTCTGAAGTGGTCCTAGCAACTCCCTTGCCAATTCCATCCACCAAACACCTTCCCTAAGCCTTCTATCACCTTCAACACCCATCCATTTTCTCTCGTCTGTATCCTGTAGAAATACAAGGGATCTTGTAGGTTTTCGTGTAGTGGCATGTTTTGAGGCCGAATTGAGGGAAAAGCCTCTAGGAAGCTAAAAAAGGTCACCTACTAGTCTCCCCAACATTCTAAACATTCGACATCATCCATAATCCACCTTCCACATCACCAAAAGTGATTAGCCTTCACACTTTCACATTAAAAAAGGACAAAAAGAAAAACATATTTAGTTTCATCATTTACATGCACAACAGTAGAATGTTTGATGCTTCGAAATTGCATGCTTAGGAGAGTAGGATTCCATACATGTTAGCTCATCATTCTTTTCAAGCATAGCCTCTTAGCAGTTAGTTAGAAAATGGTTTGTTTTAGCATTTGATTTCAGTCTTTTTCCTTACTATAGTAGACAAGCTTTCTCTTAGAGTAGATTTCTCTTTCTCTCATGAGTAATCAAGATTCTTTTGAATCCATAGAAGTCTGGCTTGAAAAACCCTAGTGGTCTATCGCCAGCTCAACAATGACGAAGAGAAGACCCATCACTTTTACTTATGTATACAGCATTGTCACCTCCAAGTTTGTACGAACCCCGGGTTGATAAAGTAAAGTTGGTAGCCCCAAAAGTTGCAACATTATTGCTACTATACTAGTTCTCATTAGTGTTCAAAGCAATATATGGGTCACTTTTCTAATGCTATCCAATCACTTATAAAATCTTGCACCATTTCATTTCATATATATGATTATTTATGTCTATATGCATGGATTATATGAAACATTATCAGACAATATTGTTGCATATTGAAATCTCAACGTTTATTGAAGAATGTTACTTTCATTATCACTCCTATTTTTCATGTTAAATTTTTCTAAGAAATAACATAACTCATTTTCACTTGGATACTAATTCTCCCTTACACTTGATACATGAGATTATTTTGATTTTGTAATTGTTATATTATGCATGAGCCACCCCTTTCCCATACATAACATTTTTCCTTGTGAAAGTTTCTTGCATGAACCCTAAAAATTGCATAGATATGATTATAAATCATAATTTTCTTTTTTGTTCATTACCTTATGGTTCGAAGAATATAGTGTATAAAAGATATTTTAGCTTCACATTATGAGTTTTCATATAAAAGGGTCACGAAATAACAAAGAGGATAGGGTACATGTGAAAATGTCATGTGGAGACAAAACCATAATAAAACGATTCAGTTTTCCATCCATTGTGATGTTGATTGTAACATCCTCCTCCCATATTTACCTAAGCTAACCAATCCAGTGGGGTAAATATGTGAAGAGAGACTATTATGATGTGATTCAAATCCCCACGTACAATTAAGGATGTGGAACTAACAAACTAAACCAAACTAACCTTCCACACATGCTACAAAAGCTCCAAGAGCCAACAAACCATTTTAGGTGAACAACCCCTAAGGAAACTTAACATGTTATTGATCGCGACCTTCAGTCACTCCAATGAAAAGCCATACATGTGACTAAGACCTTTCATTTGCTCCCACAACAAGGCATGCCATTAACTGGGGAATTTTTCAGCTAGTGCTTCAAGCCACCCCATATTTTAAGCCACTTTTTCAGGGATAGGTCTCAGGCCACTACCCAGAACTTCATGAAACCTTCAGAAATGATAAATAACATTGAAACAAGGTTACTAATGCAAACACTTGATCAATGACTTGAATGGACCCCTACTAGCCATGACATGAATTTCGTCAAACATGTCACAAATATGTAATCTACAAGTCATAATAATAGATCTAAGCATAGGGGTCTCATACTTATTTGATATTTATAAATAAGAATTAATGCCTTATTAAATTAGTTTAATTATCATCTATTAGGTCTTATATTAATTGTTCATTCATTTTTAACTCAAAACTTGCTGAGAGCCATACATCAAGACTGTCATAAAATATATTCATAACCAACATATAACGAACATAAATAAAAGGGATATAACGCTCATTAAAATAACATATGGACTAGTGCATTTACACATGAAATGCCAATGAGAAGAAAGTCTTATTAATGAATGCATAATATAGCTAGGCTTGGGACTTCCACGAACCACTCGACATAGATTGGAAGAACCAAATATTTCTTTAAACTAATCATCCCTGTATCATATTCCAAGAATGTGGGACTCGCAACAAAACCAATTCAGGTTTCCCTGATCTTTACCACAATCCCTAGAACAGGCATGGATGCCTTGGGGTCTCTCTACCTACAACATGAGGAATTTTCCTGCTCCTAGTCTCTAGGCTTTATGGTATATCCCACCATACAACAGTCAAGAGTCCTAGGCCTAATCAAGTCTCCACCCTCAAGGATTTACCATATATCCTACGATTCATCAGTCAAGGATTCCTAGGACTGATCAAGGGCACACACCTTTAGGCTTTATCGTATATCCCTCCATTCACTAATAGAGGATTCCTACGCCCACCGAGGCACACAAAATGTGGCTTTACTGCAATCGCACTTTCTCTAGTCCAACGATTCCTAGGCCTTGTGTTCTTTATTTCAAAGACCACCTCATTCAGTTTTAAAATCATCCACCAATCCAACTTAACCAAAATAAAAGAGAACCCATCACACCATGGCTATTCGAAAATGACAAGGCAAGGCTGAAAACACTATCACAATAGGCAAAACCCATGAACATGACAACAAGAGAACAAAGGAAACACATGCATAGTCATGCATGTCAAAACTAGCAAGGAAATAAACATGCAAATCAATACCTGCAAGTAATCCCATTGTAGCTTCTTGATCCTGCTCTTCCTTTATTGATCTTTTCTTCCTATTGCCTTGTTTTCTTTCCTTCATCCAATGTTGAAGTGCTCCAAAAAAACTCTAAATGTCCAATAGTATGAGAGAGAAAGAATAGAGAGAGCTCCAAAACTGATTCTCATAAGCCTTTTTATTAATGAGGCCTCAATTTTCCTCATTTTCCATTATTTTCCTTCATTTTCATCCTCACATGTAAATTGTGACCTTTCACCTTCTTTTTCTCCTAATTTCATTTACTTTCATAAGAATATTGCCAAAAATGCCATTTTTCCTTTCCAAATTCTTCGACATTTCTTTTTCCAATTTCTTTTATGATCCAAATGGAAAATTGAATCCACCAATGGTTTTCATCCACCCATGTTATTCATCCACCCATGGTCGCGGTTATGGATCAACCACAAAAAATCATTGTCATCAAAGTCCATTTGCTAGGCCACACACTATTAGTATCACAATTGGTCACAAGCGTTATAGGATATCTCTGTCCTTGGATCTAGATTTTTCAGTGTTATAGGTCATCCAAAAAGCCACACTTCATCGAAGTTCATTTGTTAGGCCCCACACTGTCAGTATCACAGTTGGTGACAAGAATTACAGGGTATATCTATACTCGGATATTTGTTCATCATTGTTATGGGTTAACAACACAAAACCTTTCTCTTCAGTGGCTCTTCATATTCAACAAAGGCTTTGCAGGAGGAAATTTCACGTAATGGGGACCATTGCTTCTTAAGGTGGGAGGAATGCTCCGAATGGAAAATGGCATCCACCCATGGTATTCATCCACCCATGGTATTGTATGAGGCATCCACCCACAGTATTTTCCCATGGTATTGTGACATGCACCCATGGTATTTACCCATCTATGGAATTTGCCTATGGTATTGTAATTAAAAAAGGCTATAAGTAACAAGTCACATTTTGTAAAAGGAAAAATTGTCCACGACAATGTAGCTTTTATAGTTATTCTTTGTTTTAATAAAAAAAAATCGGTTTTATTTACTACGCATTATTCACATTTTTTTCTAGCATTTCAGTTTTTTAGATCTTGGGGGCATCCCCCCAAAGATTCATTTCATTTTTTTTAGATCTTGCCCCCCCCCCAAGATGCGGATAACTTTAGCCATAATAATCAAAATGAACACTGACTAGGATGTTTTTCCCAACATTCAACCTGGAATAGGTGTTTCATGACCATGGTTATTATTTTTCCTTTATTTACTTTATTTACATGGAATTTTTACTGGGGTTGTTACATTGACTCTAAAGAATTTTTTCAACTAACTCAAATAGGGTACATTTACTTAGGAGTCCTACCACCTCAATTAACTCCTTATCCATCTGAAAATATATAGCTCGTGCATCCCATCATTGTTGAGATCCCTAAATAATAGCCTCTAGAGCCACAACAACCCCATCTATTCAGTGGATGGGATCCCAACCCTATTGCATGGCCTTTAGGACATGCTTTTTGGCCATTTGTTCCTCATCATATACTACCACATTCACCATAATCTTGGAATGTGCCCCCTGTTACTTCACAAGCCATGACTCAACATCATGACTAGCCGTTGCAAACACCTCCTCGCATAGTTGTTTCCAAGCTTCATCCACCTCGAGCCTCTGCACTTACCTCATCAGAGGCCACATCTTCCTATTCTTGCACCTCTACTGCAAGGAAAATTGAAAAGGAGGAGGTTTTCTTTATGACATGTTTCCATAAATTAATTCTGGTAGAAAAAAGGAAGACAATAAAGGAAAGGAAATAGATGGTAGTTGTAACTAGGATTTTGAGCTCACATGAGGTGCATATTTGTCGTATTGTTTCAGATGTCATGTTTTTTCTCAGTATATGTTTCATGATAAAATTTCAACACATAAAATTTGGTTTTGGCACATTTCACAAGAATCTACAATATATGTTCATCATGATATATTTTGGACCACACTATATTTTGGGCATGTGATATTTGATGGAATATTATTTTTTATGGATGATATAACATGTTTATAAGTTGATTTTTATGGTTATATATATGCATGCTATGATGAAAGGGACAAGTTGTGTTTATGTCAAAGTCATATGTGATGGATGCATTTTATGTTACATATTATGATATGATTGTTGGGAGATACATGGAGTTTATTTCAAGTTGTGCCATAAATAGTGAGTCACTTTATTTAATTCATATTATTATATGATTATTTGCACATTTTTATGTTGGGAGTCAAAAAGGTGGTATTAAATTTATGAAATATATAATGGGGTCCCACTTACCTAAACTCATTTTGAAAAAGTTGGTTAATTTTTAAAATGCATTTCCTTAACTCTCGTTCTTGAATATTAATCAAACATCTTTGAAAAAAAATTAAGACTATAAAAAATAGATCTCCAAAATAGTTATCCTCTCAAATTGTTTCAAAAGAATACAAAAAAAAAATTGGATACTATGAAAATGATGATGGAAAATAAGCGTCAAAGAGGGATGCACAAGTTATGAAAATTGCCATTATTTCCTCTCATTTATAATTTTATGAGTACATTTTCAAAAGCATCCAAAAGAAAGATACCATGAAAATGATGATGGAAAATAAGTGAGGAGAGATATGCACAAGTTATGAAAATTGTCATTGTTTCCTTTCATTTATAATTTTGTGAGTACACGAGTCTGACTTGTTTGGTGGCAACAAATTTTTTCAAAAGAATGACAAGGTGAAGAGTAGAATCATGACCTATTTATGTGTTCTTTCATGTTGTCTTTTATATCTTTCATCTACTTATATTTATAGGAAATTGACACTAATGTTAATAGCTAATTTATTTGGAAAGAAATTTATTATTTTAATCATATCAGAATTATTCGTAAAAATATATAATATTGTTTTATCTTATTTTTGTCTTTAAAGTGTCTTTGTATGAGTCTAGACCCTTACAAACACTTTAGAATTGACGTTTGGCCAATAGTTCTCACAAAAACTAGCAAGCCAACAAGTTGTGCTCTCATGTTTCAATGAAAATCATTCATTTAAAGCCATCTTTATGTGTACATATATTTCCATAATTTTACTTTGTTCCATCAATAAATTAAGTTAAAATATATTTAAATTTCTACAAGATTTATGTAGTAGATTGTTACATGCTTGCATAGCCTTCTATTTCCTTCCCCTTATTTTTTATATTTTCCTTGTTGTAAATAGATTAAGAGTTATAAAAGGTAGGGGTAAAGCACCAGGCCTAGTGTCATATCTCACATGCCAAATGAGACTCGAGACCATGAGACTCGAGAGTATGTGTAAATTTTTTTTTAATTTTATATGAAAAAAAAATATGTTGGTGAAGTGCAAAAAATTCTTTAATTTTATATAACAAAAAATATGCTATATATTAAATTATTATTACTTTTCTCTTTAGAAAAATCATAATTTTATTCATAAGACAAAATTACATGTCGTATATGCTAAAAAGAATATGCATATGGTATGTTCCTGTTTTCATAGGAAACAAAAAAATATAAAAACTATTATTTTCTTCCTTACTTTTTTTCCACCTTTCGCCAACCTCCAGCATTGAGAGTGGCCATTACAATGGATAGCTGATTTTCATTTGTATCTATGGGAGAGTCTTTTTCAGAATCACATCCCTCTCATCCTTGAGTTCGCTTGTTTCCAGTTATTTCCATTCATGTTAGTTGAGATTCTTGTTGCTACAAAGGGTTGATGGGGTCTTTCTCCTCCTTTAGTGTGCTATTCTGGGCTTTTGATCATCCATTTTTGCTTTAAATTCTATTGTTTCTGCTTTTTCTACTTCTTCATCCAAGGGTGTTGTATATTTCCATCCTTTTGCTTTTTCTGTTGCTTCTTGTTCCATTTGGGGATTTGATTGGCTTGTGGACAAGCACTATGGAGGTGACCTATTTGTAGACATCCACAACATCAAAAGGATGTATTTTCGTAGTCTAAAGGTTGAGTCCACTATGTATTATTGAAATTAAATGTTATGTTGTCTAGTAGTCCCTAGCTAAGATCTACTTCAACGCATATCCTGGAAAAAGTAAATATCCCCCTTGTAAGTCTGTCCCCGTCAATCTTTAGGAACTTTCCTAGGGAGTTCCCTATGGCTATTAAAACATTATGATGCCAAAAGTGTAATGGGAGGTTGTGAATCCTGACCCAAACTCGCATATTTTATACCACCATTGTGTTGGTGTCGAATTCTAGAAACCAAGGGGTCATGAAGAGTCCTGCATTGCCCCAGAACCATGGTCCCTTATTGAGGATATGTTCCTTTTCATGTACTGTTCTGAATCTGACTATAAAAAAACCCTTGGGACATAAGTATATTTCACAATTTGGTGACCATGCATCATATATCCATTGGTGCAAAACATCATATTTAGGCCAAAACCCATTTAATCTACATATAAATGATTTGGAATATAGATCTTTGTACAAGTCATTTACCTCAGGCATTGCGATGGTGAGAGTAGGATTCTTAGATTTTTGTTCTACAATGTAGGGCCCTGGTAGCTTGGGCAATGTTGCTGGTTTGGTTTTTGATCTTTCCTTACCTTTGACTACATCCTTAAAAAAGATTGTGCTCTTTGAGCTGGTTCTAGCACATCCACCCCACAGATGCAGGTTGATCATTATGGTCGAGTCTGTGGTAATGCCATAATCCTGAAGTGTGCAGTTATCTTGTAAAATGAGACCTGAGTAGATCATATTTTGCCTACATTCTGGTATACCGAGGTGGTTCTAGATTTTATACCTTAACTCTTGAATCCTCTTCCCCTTCAGATCCTCCAGCAAATATGCCTGCCTTCCAGTGTTTTAATGAAAATTTGTATCAGATTTGCCTCAGTAGAGTGTGGGTTTGTCTGAGAAGGGGCTCGATCTGTTGCCCATGTGCCCAGATCTGATGGATCTAAGCATATTAGTGCTCTATCTAGTTCTTACTTTGCCAGATCTAGTCTATCTCATGGATCAATGCATATTAGTGCTTTGTTTGGTTCTTATTTTAGCATATCTGGGCTAGTACGCTTGGTGTTGCCCTTTGGCGAATACTCGCTTGCAAGATCCAGGAGACCTCCCAGGTGTGTCGCTGCCCATCCCAGTGTTGTGTCTATGCAAAGCTTATCATCATGAGGATCTTGTTCTTGGTGGGGTGGTAGGTCTATGTGAAGAGTTCCCAAACAAATGTCCCATACACTCACGTGTGCTACCGTGACCCTCGTAGACGGTTTCCCATTTCCTTTTGTCGCAAGGTCTGCTAGTTGGTGGAAAATAGAGGAAACAGTTTTGGAGATAGCCATATCTGGCCAACGTATGAGCTAGACTGCCATCTGGCTATCCATATCGAAGTTCCTATGGCTTGTTCTATAAGGAGTGCCGCAATTCTCGTAGGGGGAGGTCATATGTCATCGTTGTGGAGGTTACTCTGCCTATGGGGGCTCATACCCTGGTTCACGGTGCCGCCAAATGATTGCCTGCTTTTCTGCATCATCTTACACAACTACCGTTATTTCGCATACTCCATTGATGCCTAGATTTGTGGGCTGGAGAGCAGCATCGGCTGACTCTATTGAGAATACCCCAGCACAAATACCAACATGTAATAACCCATAGGAGCTTTCTAAGGCTTCCTCTAGTGCAGTGCGGACCTTGTACAGAAGGAAGATTGAATCATCAGGCTTCCCACCATTCTTGGTCTCTCTTGGGTGTTCAGAGAGGCCTTTTAGTCATTTCGAGAGGGAGGCCCCAAGGAGCAAGCCTATCCCATCCGCTAAGATCAACAGGATCGGGCCTTGGCCATAGTCAAGGTAGCCCAAGATTGCAGTGTCAAGATTGACCAATGTGGCAGCGATTGACTCACCTTCTGAAAGATGACAAACCCTAGCTATGCGTGCAATTTCCTTGCTTCTCCCATAAAGATCCATTTAAAATACCAGTAGTTGATTTTCTCTTCAATTTTTCTAATAAGTTGCCCTACTCAAAAGAGAGGCACACAATCAATGTGACATTTTAAGTTAAGACTTGTCTATAGCATAATAGAGTCATGTGCAATGAATGGAAGCCGAGAAAGGAACTATTCCTTACATTAAATTATTATTATTATCAATATAAGAAAAAAAATTAATGTAATTTTTGGGATTATTAAATTTATTATCACTATATAAAGTGGTTTCACATTTTTTCTGAACATTGTATAGATTATATTTAGTACTTCATGTTTTTCATCTATATGTTATGTTTCCTTTTCCATAGTTTTAGATGCACTAACTCTATAAACATTTTTCTAGGTAGCTCTTTGTATCATGTCCTCTTTGCTTTTGCAATGTAATTTTTCAATTGTGTTACTCTTCTATCAAATTTTGAAATTCTAGGATCGGTTGAATATATAATAACATATTTTTTTTTCCTTTTATAGAATTTCAAAACAAAATTACGGATCATGATTTAAAAGTAGAGACTATTGTCCTTCTTAATTTGCAAGTATTGCTTTAAAAAGATAATAATAGTTGTGTGGGTGTAAAATAGACAAAGTGCTATGTTAAGACATTCGATAATAAAAATATCATTAATTCAAAAATCAGTGGGAAAAAATCTTAATTATGAATGCTCAAACCACACAATAATAATAATAATAATAATAATAAATTTTTATATAATTATGATAAATGGTTTTATATTTAAGAATTTAAACGTTTTACATTTAATTTATTAATGCTATAAATTTAAAATATATATCACAATATTCAATATTTTTTTTCACTTATAAATATTCTTCTTAAAGAAGCGTAGTACTTAACCTAAAAACTTAACTTGAAAATTTATTTAATTTTTAAAAAAGTTATTAACCTAGTTATATTATGTAATTAACCAGTTAATCATGTCAAGTAATCAACCACTTAATCATTTGCTTATATATATATATATATATATATATATATATATATATATATATATATATTTAACAGTAACGGTTATGGGTTGATTATATTCATCTTGGCCTGAATGCCGATAGAACTGTTACAATGGGAAGCTCATTGCCTTGTTGCTGCTTTCTGCAGAGACTAAGAGTACAATTGAAGCTTGCAGAATTCCTAATTGCTAAAGAGTCCATGAATTCCATATCAGTAATTTTCCCCCACTTGAAGATGCAGACAAATTTGTTTAATAACCAGCAATAAAACATGGCAGTGATCAGATTATGGGATTGGTTCCCAAGTTTCTTTTCCGTCCTTCAACTTAGTTCCGACAGGAAGGAGGACAACTTTATTGGCTTCGCTGTCCGCCTCTTTGTTATGAATTCGCAGCACATGATAATATCTCAAGTTCTGAAAGTGGCTTTCCAATCCTTTAATTCTGGTTATCATTCTTGCTAACTTGAGATCCAAGACTGGGGAATTGGAAACCATGGAATTGATGATGATCTGGGAGTCTCCTATAATGTTGGCATCTTTTATGTTTAATTCTTTGAGGCTCTGGAGACCTTGAAGGAGGGCTAAAGCCTCCGCTTGGATGCTGGAGGCATAGCCAAGGCCCCAGGCAAAGGACTGGACTTTTTCTCCTGATGGATTTAGAACGATTCCTCCTGCTCCCGCTTTGCCCGGGTTACTCTTTGCTGCCCCATCAAAAAAGAGGGAATGTCTCTCTTGCATTTTGATCCAGCTTTGCATATCATTTTCAGATTTCCTTAACTGCCAGTGTTTAATAGTAGGGATGTTTTTGTCTGCTGGCCGGACTTGGAGGCCGAGAGTCAATGCCCAAGCAATGTCCTGCTGACTCAGATTAGTGTCATCTTTAGTATCCGCCAAGCATTCCTTAATTTGACATTTAATTTTATTTTCTAGAATCCTATGATTGTGCTTTGTATCCCTGAAAGTTCTTCTGTTGCGCTCAAGCCAAATCTGCCAGCTTGTGATCTTGGGGAGAATTGCCCACGCTGTTCTGATAACCTGGTTTTTAGGGTAGGACCTGGATAATTGAGTGCCCAGGTAGAGAAGAGGCCTGCCGTGGTGCCGGGGAGCTTGAGACTTGGATGTGGGCTGAGGGAGGACCAGACTTGCTTGGAGTATGAACACTCGAGGAACAAATGAACCGCTGTCTCAGCGCTTTCTCTGCAAAGCTGGCAGATGGAGGGTCCGTTAATTCCTTTTTTCTGGAGGATATCGAATGTGAGTATTTTGGTGTGGCAGAGCTGCCATGCGAAGAAATCTATCTTCGGCAGAGAGGGAATACACCAAACGCCGCGCCATGGAGCTGGATCAGGTGGTGCGTAAGGGATCTCATTTAGTTTATTATACCCCTGATCAACTGTATATCCTTTGAGACTCGTGCCCCATCCCTTCTGGTCTCTTGTTCTCCTGTTGATGGGCGCCATTCCATGGAGACAGTCGAGGAGCGTGTCCCATTCTTTTGCCAACTGCGTCGGTCCGTTGAATTGTATCCAGCCTGCCCAGGAACCATTGTGCCACTTGGAAATGTCCCACACCGTGCGCAGTGAGTTACTGTCCATCCAGCTACGCAACGCGTTCAGGGTGACTCTGGTTTCAATCGGCTCTTGATTCATTATACGATCACTCCAGATCTTAATCTTTTTACCGCTACCTGGAATCCAGAATGAGTGATCAGTTATTAGATGAGCAGCTTTTGCGTGGAGCTTCAGGAAGGTCGAATTGGGCATTTGGATGGCGTTTTCTAGACACCTGGTGCGGGGGCCCCTGAAGTATTTCTTCCAGATTGCAATTTGAGCCCATCCCGGGTTGGGTGCAGTGATTTTCCAAAGGATCTTTGCTGCCATTGCCACGTTCTGTTGGCAGAGTTTTTTGAATTTTAAACCCCCCTCCCACAGCGGCTTGGTTATGATTTCCCAGCTAATTAGAGGAATTTTTTTCCCATTATTTTTTCCTCCCTGCCAGAAGAATCTCCTGATGAATTCTTCCATTTTTTTGATGATAGTTACCGGAGCAAGGAGGGCAGTGAACTGGAATAGAGGGAGACTGTGTAGCACTGATTTGATTAATACTGATTTCCCAGCAGTGTTTAACCAAGTGTAGCCCCAGGCTTGGATTTTTTATTTGAATTTTTCCAACTGTGGAAGCCAGTCTTTGCATGATAGTTTTTTGAGGTGCACAGGTAGTCCCAAGTATTTGAACGATGCCCAGGAAGAAGAGGCTGCAAAGCCCAAGCATCTTGAGATATCAGACAGCGCCCTTGGTGTAATGTTCCAACTGTATATATGACATTTGCTCTTATTTACAACACAGCCTGTAGCTTTGCTGAGTTCATCTAAAACCCCTTTGAATTTTGATGCAGAGGAGAGCGTGGCAGGGCCCAGGAGTAATGTGTCGTCCGCGAACAGTGCATGGTTTATATTTTTTTCCCCTCTTGCGATGCACAGTCCGTTGATATCTTGATCTTGCATTCTTTTGTTTAGCAGGAAACTGAGGACGGAAGCTTGGATGACAAAAAGCAGAGGGGATAGAGGGCACCCCTGCCTTAGTCCTCTCGAAGCTTTGAAGAAATCCGTGGCTCTTCCATTCACTAATGGGGCGATCCATGGCTCCGAGATGCATGCCCGGATCCATTTGATGAACTTTTCTCCAAACCCAAATTTATTCATAACATTTAACAAAAAACTATGATTTACTCTATCAAATGCATTGGCTAAGTCGAGTTTGATTGCCATACCTTTCTCTTTACGGCGAAGACTTGAGTGAATTGCCTCTTGGACGAGAAGGTAATTATCCACGATCTGCCTTCCTTGGATGAAGCCTCCTTGATTCTCAGGGATTATTTTGGGAAGAATGGGCTTCAATCGATTTGCTATTATTCTGGTAATTAATTTGTATCCAATGTTACATAGAGAGATCGGGCGAAATCTGCTGAAGGTGTTGGCGCCTTTTTCCTTGGGAATAAGGGCTAAGAAAGCAGAATTTGTGCTGCCTCCTATCTTCTGAGTATTCTGAGATTTTTGCACCATTCTGAGCAAGTCCTTTTCTATAATCGGCCAGCAGACTTGAAGAAATCTAGCTGTGAAGCCATCCGGCCCCGGGGCCTTATCCGGATCCATATCAAAAAGGGCTTTTTCCACTTCCTCTTTGGTGATTTTGGCCTCAAGAGATTCCTTTGTTTGTTGATTTATTATAGAGGGTACAACATCTAGCAGATCTGAGTTTTGATTCGGATCCTTGTCCTCACTATACAAGCTTTGGAAGTGTAAATACGTTGTTTTCTTTATATATTCAAAATCTTTATGAATGACATTATCTGCTTTGATCTCAGAAATAGAGTTATGGCATTTCCTTACCAGGGTTTGTTTATGAAAAAAGGCAGTATTCCTATCCCCAGCTTTGAGCCAGAGATTGCGGGATTTCAGCCTCCAGAATTCTTCTTCAGCTAGGCAGGCCTTGTGATAGCTTTGCTGCAAATGAGATTCCTGTTCAATCACCTCCTTAGTAATAGTGCCCTTCTCCATGCTCTTTTGGTGGGAATCCAGCAAGATTTTCAAGGATTTTCTTTCTGTGGTCGGATTAGACAGAGTTTTTGCCCATCTTTTGAGATCCCCTTTTAATCTTCTGAGCTTTTCTTCCCATATATAGAAAGGCGAGCCTTTGACCGCCTGGTTCCAACTGTCCTTGACAATTTGCATAAAGGCTGGCTCCTTAATCCAAAGCGGGCTGAAGCGGAAAGGGATAGGGCCCAGGTCCAGATGGGCTAGAAGCTCAAGTTTAATGGGCTTGTGGTCCGAAATGCTATTAGGAAGAATGAGCATTCGAGGTTCTAGTCCTAGCAGCAAAAAGGAACTTTGAATAAAGAATCTATCTAGCCTGGCAGCTATATGGCCTGGGCCTAATCTTTTATTAGACCAAGAGTACTTACCAGAAGAGGGTTTGATATCCAGCATGTCCCAATCCTGCAAGATGTCCTCCGCCCATTCCCTTGCTGGATCTCGTACTATGCTGCCTCCCCTTTTTTCGGAAGAATGGAGAGTGAGATTGAGATCTCCAGCTATTATGATATTCTCCATGTTTACCAAATCAACTTGTTGTCTTATGGAATCCCAAAAAAAAAAAATTCCCCAGCGATTGTTGGAGAGTAAACATTAAAAAGACAAAAAATTTCCTTGGTGACTAAATTCTGCATTTTCAGCAGTAACCAATGGGTATTTCTGACCTCGAATATGACTGCAAATTTACTCATATTCCATACAGTGGCAATTCCTCCCGAGGCACCTCGGGCAGAGATTGCTCTTGCTTCACTTTTATACCAGATTTTCTTACTTGATTGGATGAAGACAGTGTCTTCCAGCTTTGTCTCCTGGACCAGAAGAATGTCTGGGGTTTCTGTTCTGATTAAATTTCCGATTGCTTCTTCCTTAGTTTTGCTCCCCATACCTCTGCAGTTCCAGGAGATAATCTTCATTATTTGTGTTTCTGATGGGCTCCCTTGGAGCCTTGGATCTGACTTTTCAACATCTTTGACTTTGGTGCCAACAGTTTTTCCAAGGTAGAAGAGCATAAGGAGGTTTGTGAAGGATGTGCTAAACGAAAGCATGCAAGGGATAGGTTTCCAAAGGTCACTGCATGGAGGGCTCATCACCCACTTCAGCTTGTTCATTCAGACATATGTGGTCCTATGCAGACTAGGAGTTTAGGTAATTCATCATATTTCATCACTTTTATTGACGATTACTCATGAAATTGTTGGGTATATTTTTGAAGGCCAAAAGTGAAGCTCTAGATACATTGAAGAAGTTCAAAGCCCTTGTAGAAAATGAGAGAGGGTGCAAGATCAAATGTTTGTGGATTAACCGTGGAGGAGAATTCTGCTCAAAAGCTTTCCAGAGATGAATGGCATCAGGAGGCAGCATACTACAGCATACACAACCCAATAGAATGGCATAATTGAAAGAAAAAATCATACTGTGGTTGAAATGGCAAGATGCATGCTACAAACTAAGGGATTGAGCAACTCTTATTGGGGAGATGTAGTTGCTACAATAGTATACATCCTCAACCATAGCCCCACCAGTGCACTGAAAAAGATGACTCCTTATGAAGCTTGGTATGGAAAAATGCCTAATGTTAATCATTTCAAAGTTTTTGGTTTTTTGGCTTCTGTGCATGTACCTGATCAAAATATAAAAAATTTAGATGCAAAGAGTAAGTTATGTATTTTTATTGGGTATAGTGAGACAAGAAAGGCTTATAAATTGTATAATCCTCTAAATAACAAGCTTATTGTCTCAGGAGATGTAATTTTTTATGAAGGGAGAGTTTATGGTCATCAAAAAGGCCATGTTGAGAGGACAAAATTTGTTTTGAATGATGATATAATTGTTGATAATGATCATGAGCAGCCAACTAATGTTTCTGTAACTAGTGGCTTAACTCCACCAAGCAACCCTTCAACATCAAGTTCAAGTCCAACTTCTTGTACAAGTTCTACAAGGAAGGTAAGAAGATTGAGTGATATTTATTAGAGGAGTGCAAAAAAAGCACAAGAAGAAAGCCCAATAGGTGAGATAGTCAATTTTGCTATATTAGCCAAGGCTGAATTTGAACCATCATGTTTTGAAGATGCACGTACCAATGAGGTTTGGATGCAAGCCATGCAAGAAGATATGGATTCCATTCAAAGGAATGACACTTGGAAGTTGACAGAGCTTCCACATGACAAGAAAAAGATTGGCACCAAATGGGTCTATAAGACTAAATATAACAATGATGGGAGTGTTGAAAGACACAAAGCAAGATTAGTTGCTAAAGGATTCACACAAAAGTATGGAATTGATTATGAGGAGACATTTGCACCAGTAGCAAGACAGGAGACCATTAGAATGTTGATTTCATTAGCAGCTCAGAAAAAGTGGAGCATACATCATATGGACATGAAAAGTGTCTTCTTGAATGGGTACTTAGAAGAGGAAGTATATGTGGAGCATCCACAAGGCTTTGAAGCGGAAGGAAAGGAGAATAATTTCTACAAGTTGAAAAAGGCTTTGTATGGTTTCAAGCAAGCACCAAGAGCGTAGTATGCAATGATTGATAGATACTTTCAGGAAAATGGCCTCTAGAGAAGTAAGAGTGATCCTACCCTTTACTACAAAAAAAAAGGTATTGATATTCTAATCATAAGTTTGTATGTTGATGATATATTGTATATGGGTAGTAGTTCTAAGATGAATGATAAATTCAAAGTTTCTATGATGAATGAATTTGAGATGAAAGATCTAGGCATCATGAAATATTTTCTAGGAACGGAATTTTATCAAAGTAAGGATGAGATTTTCATTTGTGAAACAAAGTATGCACAGGATATGCTAAATAAATTTGATATGCTTGATTGTAATCCATATCCTACTCCAAGTTCTCATGGAGAGGTGTTATGTAGAGATGATGGTGCTGATTTAATTGACAAGAAAACTTACAGAAGTATTGTAGGGAGCTTGATATTTCTAACCCACACAAGGCGTGATATTACATATTCAGTTTCACTTGTTTCAAGGTATATGACAAATCCATCTGAAATACATATAAAGGCAGCCAAGAGGATTTTAAGGTATGTGAAAGGCACTCTAAATTTTGGTATTCATTACTACTCTTCTGAAAAGTTCAATCTTGTTGGATTTAGTGATTCAGATTGGAGAGGTAGTTTTCATGACCGTAAGTCCACATCTAGAAATTGTCTCTCTTGAGCTCAAAAAGGCAAAGCATTGTTGCCCTCTCATCCACAGAAGAGGAGTATGTTGCAGTTACCTCAGTATGTACACAAGCTCTTTGGCTAAGAAATTTTTTGGAAGAAATTGGAGATAAACAAATTCATCCTACAATGATTTATTGTGATAATGTAAGTGCCATCAAGTTAACAAAGAATCCAGTGCATCACAGCAAGACAAAGCACTTTGACCTGAAATATCACTTCATTAGAGATTTGGTGCAGAAGAAAGATATTGAATTGAAGCATATAAATAGTGAGCGTCAACTAGCTGATATCTTCACCAAAATAGTTGCAAAAGATCATTTTTTGCAGCAAGACAAAGCATTTTGACCTCAAATATCACTTCATTAGAGATTTGGTGCAGAAGAAGGATATTGAATTGAAGCATATAAATAGCGAGCATCAACTAGCAGATATCTTCACCAAAGCAGTTGCAAAAGATCAGTTTTTGGCACTACGAAATACGATGGTAAATCCTCATTAATCATTAAGGGGAAGTGTTGGGAATAATGCTTAATTAGTTATATAAATTGGTGACAAATTAGTTAGTAAATTTTGTCTCTCTGCAAAATTAAAGCAGCAAATTGTTAGTGGTCAGTACTCGAAATTAGTTGTAGTAATGGTGGAAATTAACTATAATGCTAGTAGATTTATTTCAGAGTTGATTGATAAACATTTTAGTAATATTAGATTTTAAGTTTCTCTGGTAGTATTTTGCAGTGGTATGATCCGGATTATCCACAGTTTCATGTTCATTCCGTTGACGTTTCAAACCCCAAAGGGGGTCCATCATCAGGACTAAATCACAAAGAATATGAATGAAAACTTATTGAGAGACGAGCTATAACCAGGTCGTTATAGCTCGTCTCTCAATAAGTTTTCATTCATATTATTTCTGATTTAGTCCTGATGATGGACCCCCTTTGGGGTTTGAAACGTCGACGGAATGAACATAAAAATTTTAGTAATAATTTTACTATATAAGAATGTGGTTAATGGCTCAATTAATATATGAAATTTGCAACATTTTTTAGTTCACACAATAACTATGTTTTATTTATTTTATTTTTTTATATGTATTTTTCTTCATAATATTGTTGAATTATTAACTGGCTAGAAATAAGACATTTCATATCCTACACTCACAACGTCCGAATTCAAAGAAAAACATGCAGGGCCATATTAGTCCCCCAAAAGGTGGTCAGTGGGGTCATTCTTATGCCAATTGCAGATTCTATTTCTGGAGTTTGATGTTCAGGAAAGAGGTCAAATTCAGTTTAAGAGGTGAGTTGTCGAAATCGGAGTTTTCACACAGAAAAAACTAATTCGCTGCTGCCGTTGCTTTGGTTTAAATTGTTTGACCGGTAATCACACGGATATGTATAAGTAAAATATATTTGTGATGTGTCCAGATTCGAGATCTCAAATTAGTAAATTTGTAGAAAACGAACCATAACTACCAATTAGGCAATTCCTCATAATGGAAGAATGCAAATTTTCTCCAATGACGACCATCGACGAGCACATCTCACCTCTTCTGTCAACAACTCATTTAATAAATTTGTGCCACAGAGCCGACGATTTTTCCGCACCTTCATATCTCTGCAGTTATGTTCCCATTTCCCTTAATTATTTATTTATTTCACATTGACCTGACTTCGTTGTTCTCTTTTTCACTTTTCACAATGTCTTTCAATCGTGTAATCTACGAATATATCTAAGAATCTCCACGACCTTTTTTCACATTTTTATGGCGCTTTTTGATGGTGGGCGACTGATAGCTTGGCGACGACCAACGACTAGCGCATCTTGTTTTTCACTTCTATGGAATTTCTCCCTACTTTCTTACATCGCTGCCCCGATTTCTCTCTCTGTCTCCCAGTTATTTCGCAATGACTTTCTTGGAGAAATTGTTTTACACTTACTTTATTTATCTCTGCATTAAGACACTGCTTCGACCTTGCAGCAAGTCATCACAGTAAGATCATTAAAGATCATTAAACTTATTGACAATGATGGACATGAATCTAGCTAAATTCAATTGAAGATCATGCCAATGATGGACATGAATCTAACTAAATTCAAAATTCAATTGAAGACGTTAATTTTTCAAAATTATTTAGGTCTGGAAAATATTGGAAATTTTGTCGTGATTTTTGTAAAATGTTTTTGAGAAATTTTAGGAAATCTGAGTTACTACTATCCAACTTCAAGATTTTGAATTTTGAGTTTGTATTAAAAATTTAATGCTGATACCATTTCCAATATCAAAAAACTTTGTAACCTCGGTAAACTGCATCAATTGTTTATATGGATTTAACAACGCCAATTATTTATGCGACTTTAGAGATCATCATCCACGTTATTCACGTGTTGACTGTGTCCTACACGAAGTGACGATGCTTCAACCTCACACTACTTAAAAGAACCTCTTCCCAAGAGGCCTCTAATTTCAAATTGCTATTATTGATATGCATTTATTTTAAATTTTCTCCATTCATAAATATTTAATAATACATTTTAATAAATTTGATATTTTTCAATCATCAGTAATAAGATAATGCCACCCACCAGACACAAACTGACTTAATAATGATTTTAAAAGTTTATTAAACAAATTTAGTTAACCATTATTATATTTAATTTTTTTTTATCTTGGCACTAATTTGCAAAGCGTGTCTACATTGTAGAGTAATTGTATTTATTATGAGAGAATACATGAGCTTGATCATTGAATGGTTATTGGTTAATTTTTTTTAATGTGTCAACAATGTTCACATTTTGATATTGGTTCAGTTGTCAATTGAAAGCAGAAGAGTCTGTAATGTTTACAGCAATTTTGAGTTAGGTTGGATATTATGTCAATTTAATGGAAGGAAAAATCAATGTTTTCAATGTTTACACCAATTTTGAGTTAGGTTGGATATTATGTCAATTTAATGGCTTGAAAAATCAATGGAAAACAAAATTAATGGTTTGATTTTTTTTAGATTTATAGAGCGGATTTGTAGTCTAGCAAATTTATAGTGAGATGATTTAAACAATGAAAACCTACCAAACTTATAACACATGGACTATAAATAAAGTATCTAGTCGAATTTTTCCAAAGTATAGTATATTTCATTGAAAATCAATCTTTCTAGATAAAATACAAAAAAGTTCTACAATAATAGATCATAATTATATTTCTTTAAAAGTCAAACTTTCTCAAGCAACTATTTTTTATTTTTATTTTTTTTTATCAATAGACATATCTCAATACAGGAGAAGAACTTTCAAAGCTCAAGAATCCTTCTTGACTTTGTATATGTCCATACCTCATATACTACATGCCAATCAACATTAGATGATCTCGTTCCATTCAAAGATATTGTCATTAGAGCATCTAGTGTATCCAATCCTAGCCTCGATTTTGTGATGTCTTTGATAATGTTTTTCTTCGAAAATCCCATTTCACAATCCACTGTACTTGCAAAAATAGCAAGTATAACTTGCCATAATTTCATCTTATTAGGATAATTTTTGTACCATTCTTTGTGTTATGAAAGAATTTATATGCTTCTTTCATAGAAAATCTCTCACAAGCCAGATTTAATGAATCAACAAAAGGGTGCAACTCTCTTTTACAAGTTTACCAAATAAAGCTACAAATATAACATAACTTGATATGGTATGTTGCAAATTTAAAAAAAAGCTTTAAGCCAATTCTCTAAATTTTTCTCATGGCTATGACACATTTCTAGATAATAACAAGGCTTGAACAATTTTGCTGAATTAAAAAGATGAAGGTCTTGAAATCTTCCATTCAAAGAGTCTATGAGAGTCTCTATATACGCTTTTATGAGTTGTTGAAAACTCTTTTGTTTACTCTCAATACAAGGTTACATAAATTGTTTCCTTATTTCACCGGATTCAATATCCATGGCTGAAATAGAGATGTATGGTAAATCATGTCTATATATAACTATCCCTTCATATTTATTATCATGTATCCATTTTGAGAATCGCTTAAATTTTTTGAAAGGTAAGTTGTGTCTTCTTCAAATGTCTCTTTTCTAAAAGACCATCTAGATATTGTTCTTATACTTACTTCAAGATCCAACCCAATAGTTGTAATGTCTAGATTTTCTTCTTGAAAAATCACGTTCAACTTGTTCAATTTCTCTAGCACATCAACAAGCATATGTAAACAAAATTAGATAAATATATTATTGTCTTATCATAACATAATGATATTTTTTTTTCATTTTTCCACAAAGTTAAAATTGTTGGCATAAGCTTCACCAACTTTATAATAAATTCCCCTCTAGATAACCATCTCACTGAATGTAATTTTAGAACATCAAGAACATCAATTTGCATGATTCTAAGTAAATCGTTAACTTCATTATTTCTCTTTGGGGAGTTTTGAACTCATGAATACACTTTGTTTGCAATTTCTTCAACAAATAATAACTCAGGTAATTTTTTAGAAGCATTGGTTGTTGCTAAAGACTCACAATGAACCACACAATGAGCTGTAATAAGGTTTGGATTGTTCATTTTCAAATATGAAACAAGGCCATTTTCATGTCCAGTCATTGTTGAAGCCCCATCTATAGAAACAACTAGCAAATCTTTTTATTGAGGTCTCTAACATCTATTAATGGATTGATACAATCATATATTGTTTTCCATTTTCCATCCACTAGATCCTTAAGCCTCATAAACTGCAAGATGGATGGGCCAAGATCCTTTGAATCTAAATATGTTGTATAAACAATAAGGTGTTTCTCTAAGATTCGATAAATGCTTTCGTCAACCATTAATAAGAAGAAAGAACTTTCCAACATATTTTTTATTTGAATCTATTCAAGATGTTTTGATATGCAATATATAAAATAAATCATTTGCAGACTTAGGATTCAAGTGTATGAAGAATATTATTGAGATTTTGGCATATTTGGAGTTTTTGCATCCATTATAAATTTTCAAAGCTTATCATACTTTAATAGAGATAAATATTCTTGACAAAAGAAATATGATACTCTCATTGTAGAAACCACTATTTCCTTGTTGACTCTCCCACCTGTCTAATATGATGTGGAATTGGTTTCATCTTTCCAGCTAATGCATTAATCCATCTTGCCTTAGCATCTTTATGCAGCCGTGATTTTTTATGAGTAACAAGAGAATCATGTTGTAATGTGGTGCAACCATTCCCTAAACCCCATGATCCATTCATCCTATACTTCTCACAATAAATACACTTCATAGCTATTTTATCATCAAACTTCACATAATTCAATCAAACAGACTTATCCAACCATTCTATGCAATTTTTTTTTTGCACTTTCATTTTTGAATTATTAGCAACCTCTTCTTCAACTTCATTTATTTCTTCATCTACATCATGGTCAGAAAAATTCCAAAATTTTCATGTAATTATTTTTCCACACTAGCATTATGGGTTTCTTCACCTATTTTTTAATTGCTTTGAGTCTTAGAAATTTGACCTTTTTCCATCTATACATTTCCTCAATTGTAACCCGTATCTTTTTATTTTGAGACATTTGTAAGTAATTAATTTGTAGGTTTGTAATCAATTGTATAAAAAAATATATGGGAAAAATAAAATTCATTAAATCATACAAATTCGCCCAATTAAAACATTTTAATAATGCATATTTATCGATTAGCAAAAAGAACATAAAAATTGTATAACACCATTATTAAAAAAAATGTTAAATGTAATGAGAATAATGTTACTGACACTATATTTCATTTGTGAAAAATATAAGAAATATACAACGAAATTAACAAACTTAAGTATAGAAATGCGTGTATACAATAATGGTTAAGGGCATTACGATTTCTTGAATTCAAATAGAATCTTGCAAAACTAATAAGAAAACAATGGTAGCAAAGTGTTCATAGAATTTACAAATGTGGTTCAACTTTTTCCGTAGCTTTTAAAACCATCTCACACATTAGGCCTAGACATGGGTCCATATAATAATGGTGAAGGGCATTATGATTTCTTGAATTCAAATAGAATTTTGAAAATCTAATAGGAAAGAAATGGTAGCAAAGTGTTCATAAAATTTACATGTTTGGTTCAACTTATTTCCTAGCATTTAGAGCCATCTCACACGATGTATTTTATGCATATTTAGAAAATATAAAAGTAGATATTGAAAATGTGTGTTAGCAGGGCCAAAACACAACCTAAATAAGGCACCAGTGCCCACACTTGATGAAGTACCGACCTGAGCTCCACGTCATATTCGGTGTCCACGTCATGAATGACATAACACATATTGATTTGATGCATGTATTCATCAATAACATGTATGAACATGTATTCATCAACACGTTGAATGAAATATTTAGGGTAGAGGAGTCTTTTCCTTAATACTTCAATTGTGGAGATAAAATCGCAACTCAACTGGAGCTAAAACTCAAAAATTTAACGCATAGTAGAACAGAGATTGGGGGTTCTTTGTAAAACCCAGTAATTATTGCATTCACGAGGAGTTACGGAGTAACTCTCTATAAAACCAAGTAATTGTTTGTTTTCACATGCCCACCAAAATTTGGTCCACAATTTTCTCCTCTTGATCTCTTAAACTTACACCCTCTCAGCTAAACTAAATAAACTAAATAATTCTACACGTATATTCAAAACATACATTTCAACACGTTAATTACTGAAAAGTTAAAGTCTTAAGACTCTGTATGGGTGCTTGTACAAAATATATGATTTCCTGAACTTATAAATGTTGTGGAGTGTAAGTAACAATTGCGGAATAAATGGTGCTTGTACAAAATATATGATTTCCTGAACTTATAAATGTTGTGGAGTGTAAGTAACAATTGCGGAATAAATGTTTGACCACTGCGAGATCAAACAACATTGAAGAACATTGATCTGTCTCTGTCATAGATCTGGGGTAAATTTAACATCTTTTACCTGTTGATTTTTTTTTTCTAAATCACCAAGATGAATAACAATATATTTGAAGCATGCATGAATGAGCATAACAAGCTCGATGGTTCCAATTTTGCAAATTGGAAGTTCAAGATGCAAACTCTGCTAGAAGTGCAGAGTGCTTGGATGATTGTGAATGGGGATGAGCCGAAGCCCGCAGCTAGATTAGCATCAATCGTAGATTGGGAGAAACGAGAAAGTAGAGCAAGGACAATGTTAAAGATGTCAATGAAAGACTACATTATACTGCACATCAAAAAAGGTAAGTCAGCTAACGAGATCTGGGGAATTCTGAAGGAATTGTACGAGATCAGGAATTCAAATCGTCTTCTATTCCTCAAGAGTAAGATCCTATCCATGAAGATGGAGGAGAATGAAACAATAGCTTCATTCATAGCAAGGATTAAAGATCTGGAAAACAAATTATCAAACATTGGTCATATAGTTGACGATACAGATCTTGTAACCATTACAATGAATGGTGTCACTAATGATTATCAAATGTTCATCACTGGGATAAATGCCAGAGAGAAGATCCCGCATTTTGAAGAGCTGACAGGTATATTGATGCAGGAAGAAGAAAGAAGATTGTCTCTGAAGCCCCAGAGTGCCGATCTTGCATTGATGGCGAAGAATAACTTCTACAAAGGGAAAGGGAGTCCACAATAGCAAAATGGAGCAAGCTCACACAAAAGACCAAATCCGACCCAAGGTATGCATCTGAATAAAAACTACTCTAAAACTAAATGTTTTTATTACGGAAAATTGGGTCATATTTCCAGGGAGTGTAGGAAAAAGAAAAATCATGAAGAACAACAGAAGCTGAAAAGACATGCAGGTCATCTCACGAATGGTGATCAGGTGAAGAATTTCAGATTGTTTATGGCAGATCGTGATGAAAACGTTGATGTAGAGATCTGGTATGTAGATTCAGGAGCGTTAACACACATGACAAGGAATAAGCATTGGCTTGAAGATTTTAAAGAAATCAACCAAGGTGCACAGATTTACCTAGGTGATGACAAAAGTCATCAAACCAAAGGATGTGGGAAAGTTTCTGTCATTCTACCTAATGGTAATATCAAACAAATTTATAATGTGATGTATGTGCTTGGCATAACAAAGAACTTGATTTCTGTATCTATGATTATAGATCAATATTTGAAAGTAGAATTTTTAAAATCTAACTGTTATATTAAAGATCTATTAGATGGCATGAAGACAATTGCTACAAGAATCTAAACAGGAGATCTGTACAAGCTGGATGTGAGACCTGCACCAGTTCGAGAATTGACAATAGTGAGCTTGACTACAGAAGAGCTTTGGCATCAGAGATTCAGCCACATCAACTACAATGATTCGTTGTTACTACAAAAGAAGGAAATGGTAAGAGATCTTCCTATGCTAAAGCAAGTATATAATGATTATGATGCCTATACTTTAGGAAAAATGCATAGAGAATAATTCCTTGTAAGAGTAGAAAAGAAATAGAGGGATATACTAGAATTAGTGCACACAGACCTTTGTGGACCCATGCAGACAAAATCATTAGGAGGTGCACTGTATTTCCTACTGTTTATTGATGATTGTACGAAGTTTTCTTGGGTGTATTTCTTACGTAAGAAGAGTCATACATTTGAATACTTTAAGCAGTTTAAAAATATGATTGAAAGACAAACAGGGAAACAGATAAAAATTCTTTGTTCTGATCAAGGGGGAGAATACAGGAAAGATGAGCTTATCAAATATTGTAAAGATCATGGAATTTTGTAGCAGTTCATAGTACCCCATACTCCAAAGCAGAATGGAGTAACAGAAAGAAAGAAAAGAACTCTGGTGGAATGTGCTAGAAGTATGTTGAAAGGCAAGAATCTTTCAAATGGTTTTTGGGTTGAAGCAGTGAATACTACAGTTTATTTGAAAAATAGGAGTACTAAAAAAAGTCTTGAGTTTAAAACTCCTTTTGAAGCATTATATGGATATAAGCCTACAGTAAAACACTTAAGAATATTTGGATGTAAAGGGTTTGCCCACATACCAAAGGAAGATAGAAGAAAATTATACTCAAAAGCCATAAGATGTACTTTTATAGGGCATTGTTTGTCATATAAAGCATACAGATTATTTAATCCCTCTACTCACAAGATTTTTGTTAGTAGAGATGTTAAATTCCATGAGCAGGATAATGAAGAACCTGATGAGCACTATGAGGAATGGGACATTCCGTACTTTGTGGAAGAAGAAGCAGAGAACAATCAGGGTCAGCAGCAGACAAAGGCAGAGGATGAGCAACAAAAACAATAGCAGCAACAACAACAGCAGCAGCAACAGCAGCAATACCAACAACAGCAGCAACAGGAAGAAATAAATGATGATAGAATAAGGTTTTAAACCAACACCCCACCACTCAGTAGATCAGGTAGGAAAGCTCAAATGCCTACAAGATATAGGGAAAATGCTTTTATAACTAGTATGATGAATGTGGTTGAACCTTCTAGTTATAAAGAAGCAAATGAATGTAGAGAATGGAAAACAGTCATGGAACAGGAATATGATTCAATAATCAGAAATGACACTTGGGAATTGGTTGAACTTCCTAGAGGAAAACAGACCATAGGTTGTAAATGGTTATATAAACCGAAGATTAATGCAGATGGAACCATAGAAAAACTAAAAGCTAGGTTGGTAGCAAAGGGGTACTCAAAAAAAGAAGGGATAGGCTATGAAGAAACCTTCACCCCTGTAGCTAAATTGAACACCATCAAAATGTTAATCGCTTTAGCTACTAAGAAACATTGGATGATGCACCAAATAGATGTAAAGTCTGCATTTTTGAATGGAGAACTAAAAGAAGAGGTTTATCTAGAGCAACCAGAAGGGTTTGTCCAGAAAGGAAAAGAAGATTTAGTGTGTAGGTTGAAGAAAACACTTTATGGACTAAAACAAGCTCCCAGGTCATGGTATGAAAAAATTGATTCATTTTTTCTACAAGCTGGCTATAATAGAAGTAAGAATGACCCTAATCTTTACACCATGAAATATGAACAAGGGTGCATAGTGTTGATTTCATTTTATGTAGATGATTTGATAATTAAAGGTGATGCTACATATCTAATTCATGAAATCAGGCAATAGATGTCATAGATGTTTGAGATGAAGCACCTTGGTGAAATCAAATTATGTTTAGGTCTTGAAATCTAGAGAGATTCAGGTCAAACATTTTTGTCCCAAGCAAAGTATGTCAAAGGCATGTTAGAAAAGTTTAGAATGGATCAGTGTAAGCCGTCACTGGTACCATTGCAGCAAAACATCAAATTGCAGTGTGAGGATGGATCAAAAGCGGCGGATCAAACACTTTACAGACAGCTGGTTGGGAGTATAATCTACCTAACCACCACTAGACCTAACTTGGCTTATGTAGTCAGTGTGCTAAGCCAATTTATGTCTAAGCCACTTGAAAGCCACTGGAATGCAACGAAGAGTGTTTTGAGGTATCTACAAGGTACTGTAGATTACAATATTATTTACACTAACTCTTCTGATGTTAGATTGGTAGGATTTGTAGATTCAGATTGGGCTGGAAATGTAGATGATCGCAGATATATAACAGGTTATGCATTCAGCCTTGGATCCAGGATGACCACATGGAGCAGCAAGAAGAAGAACATAGTCTCCTTGTCCTCAGCAGAAGTAGAGTATCAAGCCATGTGTGCAGCAACGTGTGAGGCAGTTTGGTTGCGGAGACTTCTCCAGGATGTTGGGGAATAACAGACAGTCGCAACAACAATCAAATGCGATAATTAGAGTTCAATCAAGCTGGCCAATAATCCGGTGTTTAAAAAAAACACTAAACATATTGATACTCAATTTCACTTTGTCAGGGAGAAAGTGCAATCCAAAGAAATCCATTTCAAATATTGTAATACATGTGATAATGTTGCAGACATTTTCACTAAGCCTCTTGGGAAAGTTAAGTTTCAAATGTTTAGGGAGATGTTAGGCATATTTGTGAACCCATTCTCCATTAAGGGAGAGTGTTGAAGATAATGGAGAATATCCTAGAATAGGTAGAGTTGGTTCATGTAACCTCAGGATAGGAATTAGTTTCTATTTCTTAGGATGTTGTTCTAACTTCCCTAAAACCATGTTTTCTATTTAATGTGTAATGTGCATGAACAATGTAGAGCGTTCTGCAGAGCCAGACTCTCCTGGTTCAAACTCTCTTTCGTAGAGCTGACCAGTGGGTTTTATTTCATTTAATACAAACATTGCCATTTTTATCAAAGGGGGCTTCGGCAAGGTTTGTAGGGCGTTCTACTGGGCGGCGACCAGGAAGTTGTCGTAAAATGCATAACTAAAGAGTTCACGGAAGGGATGAAGGGTTCTTTGCAGAGATCTCAACCATGGGGCGCATGTAGCACCATAACCTGGTACATCTCCGTAACCTGGTACAGCTCCGGGGGTGGTGTCAGATGCAGAAGCAACTATTCATCATTTATGACCACATGCCCAACGGTAGCCAGGATAAATTCATATTCAGGAACCTGTTGACGATTCTGTCGTGTGTTCGGCAATACGTGATCCTAAAGGGCGTGGCGGTAGGTCTGCTATATCTGCACAAGGAATGGGAGAAGAGGGTCATCCACAGAGACATCAAATCGAGCAACGTGCTGCTGGATTCGGAACTCAACGCCCGGCCGGGAGACTTCGGCCTCGCCCGTCTGTACGATCACAACAAGAACCCGGGGACAACTCGGATTATGGGAACGTTGGGGTACATAGCCTCGAAACTAACGCGGATGAGGAAGGCTACACCAAGCTCGAACGTGTTCAGATTTGGTGTTTTGGTGTTCTCTATGAATGCCGAGCAACTGTTTTTTGTAGAATGGGTGTGGGAGCTGTATGCTCATGCAAATCTATTCATTGCCGCAAATCTGAAGTTGGGGGAAGACTACGACGCGTGCCAGATGGAGATGGTTTTGAAACTGGGGTTGTTATACTCCCATCCTGAAGCAAAAAGGAGGCCGTAGATTCGACACGTGTCAAATACTGGAAGGTGAAGCTCCTCTTCCTGATGATGTCCATTTGGATTCTATTAACATGGGCGTTAGAGGTCTACATACCATGGGCAGCTTTGGGTGGGGCGCTACTGCTAATCCCAGGAATAAGAATCTCGAGGAAATGGCACGCAAAAGCCGATCAAATGAAATGCTTAGTTCAACGTTGTGAAGCTCGACAGTAATCAACGATGTGGCATGATGATGAAGGTATCTAGAAATCTTTGTCAATATTCCACGGAGTATTTAGTTTATTACCAAGAAAAAATGGTTCAATTGCTAGTGTGAGAGTTCCATCCGCTAATGTTGCAGCAAGATACTCTTGTTGTAAAGCGAGTGTAGGTCGCGTGGTAGGATGTTCCGTTGTCTTTCTTTCCATTCAGGTTCATTTAGGTTCATTCATGTTGTAATTTTAGGCTATCAGGTTTTAATCTTAAACTATAACATGTTTATTTGTAAGGTGATTATCGGTAAGATGATTAATTTACATGGACTCTTTAGTGGCAGTGGAAATAGTTAGTACTAAATTGCTGCATTGGATAGCTTAAAAAAATGTTTCAATAACAATAAAATGTGTAATGAGTGGTAATGATTTTGTTTAAGTTAAAATAAAATGTTTGATAATTAATAAAATTAATAGATATGTTATAGGAAAGTGAATTTGGGAATTTAAGTGGTGATTATTTTTTGTGATTTTTTGAATAAACTCATTATTTGTATTCAAGATCTCTTTTTTTAGATATATAATTAAGTCATATTTTCAAGCAGATTTATCATTTATATTAGTATATCTCTAAGAATAAATATTTTCATGTTCTTAATCAAGCAACTTCAAGGCTAATCACATGGCTAATTTGCCCTAAATGCTAAATAGAGGTGAAATTTGGTGGCAAGAACAAAAGGGTATGCATCCCTTCCTCAAAAGGGGCAAAAGTGGTGGATGATTTTATAAATTTGGGATTTTGTTTGGTTAGATTAATGCACAAATAAAATACTCTAGATATTGTAGCATTTTGTTTGAAATCTTTTAAAGTTATAATTCTATAGATTATTGTTGATAAATACTCTATTCAAACCATGTTCATTGGTTTCAACTTATGAAAATCATAAATATCTAAATTTCAATATTTTTCAATGTAATAGCTATTCTCAATTCTTAAAAAAAAAATTCACCAATAAAAATAGTTAAAAAAAATATACATAAAATTACCAACAATATTATAAAATATTAAAATAATATAATATTAATTTAAATTAATCCATTTTCAAATTATCATATATCAAATAATTTATTTTGATTTCATATTTTCCTTCTATTTGTTTCAAAAACTTTAATGGTATGTCTCCATGTAACAAATGATGATTTGTGTCAATTAAAATCTTATGCATTTATAACAATTGAGAGCTATAAGTGACACGACACATTAGACTATTTGTGAAGTTTTATCAATTTGATTTGATTAGAGTGTGCTATTTCTATTTGTGAAGTCTTACTAATCTTATTTGATTATGGTGTATTATTATTTTTTGAGTATTTTATCAATCTGATTTGATTATGGTGTGCTATTTTGTAGAGTCTTATGCGATTGCCCTGCCTCCTCTGTAATATGGTATGATCTCTCGCTCTCTTATGGTTTCCATCACCGTTCCTTTGCTTCTGTGCAGGACGCTTTTGATTGGTGGAGCTCTCAATGTCCCTCCGGGCATGCTCTCCTCATCCTCACATGTTGGCACCTCTGGAAATGGCGCAATAACAGAATTTTTCAAGGCTGCTCTCTGCCTTTATCTTCTATCCTGACTACTATATCGGCGCTTATGCCCCCACAGGATTAGGCAAGTTCATACAAAAAAGCTTTTTCTCACCATTATGTAAAATCTACGAGCTCTATATACGAGTCTCCATACAGCATTTCTTTTTTGCTACTATCTGAACAGTTTTTTGCAGACCCAATCAGCTGGGATCTATGATGTTGATCCATAATGAATGTGATACAAAAAACCATGTATCTGATATTTATATTTTCTTAATATAATACATATCGTTTTTCTCTCTGAAAAAAAAAAAATTGTAGAGTCTTATGCATCTGATTTGATTGTGGTGTGTTATTTCGGAAATTTCGAGGTTATGATTTAATAGCTATGTATAGAGATTTGATCCTCACCCTTATGTACACTTAAGCCGCAAATTATGTACATCTAAAAACCGCTCTAAGTACGTCTTTTCAACTAAAAAAATACCACGACAGTTTGCCTCTCCTTACATATTAATCCAACCGTTCCAACTAAATTTATTTAAATGTTTAATATTAAACTCTAATTTTATTATTTTTATTATCATTATTAGATTGAGTAAAAAAAATTGTGATCAAATTGTAATTTGAGAGAAGATTTTTTGGCAAAAATCACTTCGGGATGCTTTTGTCGAGGCGTTTCGAACCAATCAGTGTGGTTCATCGTCAGGACAAGTTGAATGAACAGATCTCACTTTGCATATTAAATAGTCAGAGCAGAATATCCCATGGCTTTGCATATTAAATAGTCAGAGCAGAATATCCCACGGCTATATTTCTTGACCAGGTAACCGCTAGGAACGATTAGTTTGATTAGGGTATAACCTTTATTTAATTAAATAAGTTAATTCAGTTGGTTATATTCTTATTAAAATAAAAGTAAGTGGACTATTTAATAAACTTATAATTATAAATATAATTTAAATTAATATAAAAAAAACTAAATTATAAAATAAATTAATAAAGAAATTATTAAATTAATTAATTTAAATTAATAGTTAGTTATAAGGTTATCACATATATATATATATATGTAATAGAGTAATTAGTAGTTTGTTGTAAAAGTTATTATACAAGTATTAGAGTAATATATAAATAGTTAGTTATATTTTTATTAAAATATAAGTTAAAGGGACTATTTCATTCACTTATATTTATATATATTTTAAACTAAATTAATTATAAAATAAATTAATAGTTATTTATAAAGGTTATTAAATATATAAATGTTAGAGTGATTTAAGGGTTAGAAAGAATATTTTAATATTTAAAATTAATTAATAGTTTATTTAAGGGTTAAAGATTAGTTTCAAGATTATTTTCCTTATGTTATTAGAATCAAATTAAGTGCTATTAAAATACCTCAAACTATATCAACCACACCTCAAAGAACCAAGGCCACAAGATACGAGGAACAAGGGGAAACCAACTTAGAAGACAACAAGATCAAGCTAAACCTAGGGAGGGGAAGAAAGGAAGAAAATGACTACGAGGAGAGGGCTGGGACACAGCAACTATTGATCTTACAGCCATCTTCTCTATTGAGATTGTTCGGCCTTTTTTCAGTGTCAAGGGCTTCCCTAAATTTCCGATGATGGAATTGCGAAACTCTAGCAATAACACTAGCCTATTTGATACAAACATGATGATTGGTTTTTTCCACATGCTCTGCTAACGCAGAAGACTTGGTTCTCCTATACTTAAGGTCAACTGCGTGCTCACAAATCCTTTTTCACCAATATAGGGGGTCCCACAGGAACAAGGAATAATATATACCCCTTTCATGTCCTTAGGGTTGATAGGATCCTTCACAGATTTGAGGGACTTACGAATGGTGTTAAGAGGTCTAAAGGTCGAGGGGACATTATGCTTCTTAAGAATCCTCGCAATCCTATCAGTGGTCCCCTGAACAAACGGAAGATGGACACCAAGAATCCGTTCCTTCGGTTCTCTTCTAGATAACGAATTCTTAGCTGCTTTGAGGAAAGCCTTCTGTCCCATGTATCTACTATAACTGTTCTCAACAAAGACATTAAGGAGATGGGATTTCTCCTCCTCAAAGCTCTTTTCATAAGAGATCCTTAAGGCACGAGTAGCAAGGGTGTTGAGAACCCCGAACTTCTAAGCCGGGAAATGGTGGGAACTAGCATGAAGATACTGTTCCGTATGAGTTTTCTTACAAAACACTCGGTGGGAGAGGGAAACATCAATATTCTTAGAGATAAGAATATCAAGGAAAAGGAGGCAACCATCAACTTCTTTTTCCTTAGTAAACTTAATGGGTGAGGATTGACTATTGAGATGATTGAAGAAGAGATCTAACTTTTCTTGGTTATGAGACCAGATGACATTAGCTACATACCTTTTCCAAAGCTTAGGCAAGAGGCAGGCTGAGTTTAGAGCCTTGGATTCAAAATCCTCCATAAAAAGATTTGCAACAACAGGGGAAAGGGGTGAGCCCATGGCAACCCCACATGTTTGCTCAAAGAACTCACCTTCAAAACTGAAAAAAGCCGAAGTGAGGCAGATCTCAACTAACCTAGCAGTATCAGGATCTGTTAGACGGTTGATCACTTCCATGGTCTCATTTATAGGGATGCAAGTGTACAGGGAAACAACATCAAAACTGACAAGAATGTCTCCAGAGTCCAGCTTAATGTCCTTGAGCTCCTCAATAAAGGAAGCCGAGTCTTTAACGAAGGACTTTGTACGACCAACTAAGGGTTTAAGCTTCAAGACAAGAGACTTAGCAAGAAGATAGGTAGAACCACCAATAGTGTTGACTATGGGTCTAAGGGGAACTCTTTTTTTATGAATTTTCGGGAGCCCATAGATTCTAGATGATTTTTCATTCATTAAAATAGATTAAGAATATATGAATTTTAATTTTAATATTTTGAAGCAAATTTAAGATTTTTCCATCTATTAATTTTAAATAAATTAAATTAAAATGATACCTAAACGGTGAATATAATCTAACTAGTAAAGGTTTTTAACTTTTTTTCACCGTAGACGTTTTAAGTTTAAACATAAACATTTCATAATTAGATTGCTCCATAAACAATCCAAATCTCACAACCTATATACTACTCACTGCAACATTAAATGTTATATAGATGCAGTGAATATCGTGGAACTTTTGAAAGCCATCTTTACCATGTAGTCTTTTGGAATGTATCTTATATAGAATAGCAACTGCTAACGTCTCCCTCTCCGTCCACAGGTATAATAAACTGTTATGTTCAGAGTTTAGTTAGCTTTTTCGATCAATGAGCTTTCAGGCCCTACTCACTCTAATTAACGAATCCAAGATTTTCTAGGGCGTTTCCCTGTACCGCGTGCTTGCCAGCCATGTTGGCTCAAAGAATTGGTTGGATTTTTCGATTCGTTAACTTTAAGCCCTGCATTTTTTTTTAATAATTAATGACAAAATGTTTTGTCTGTAAAGTGTTATTTTTTTAATTTGGAATCAAGATATTTGTTGAATCTATATATACAATCAAAAAATTATTTTAAATAATACAAATCAAGATTTCACCTCAAATTTTTCCACCAGATTCCGGTATCAGAAACTCCAATATATTTTTATCCAAATTTGATTTATCAAAAATTTATTAAAAAACATAACATAAAAACATTTAAACTAGAATTTAAAACACCTTTAATTACAAAACATTTAGTATTCTATAAATACATTATCAATACATAAAAAGAAAATCAAAGTCAATGTTAGCAAAGTCAATGTGAAATGGGGACAAACTGTAGAGATATGGAAAACGTGTGGAGAAATTCACTACGCTGTGGTACGAATTCAAAAAACGAGTTGTTGACTGGAGAGGTGAGATGTACTGGTCAATGGTCGTTGAGGAGAAAATCGGCAGTCTTCCCTGATTAGAAATTGCCGTGTACAGCGATTCTCCCATTTGAAGATATCACGAGATTAGTGATTGCAATATGCGAAATCAACGGAATCCATTTGAGGATGTGATGTGTAGTTGGCATCACCATCAACGTCATATTGGGCTATGACAGTACTTTAACATGACATTATGCAAAGTCCAGTTTTGGATATTTTGAACCTTTCCAAAAATTAATTTGAGTTTGCTGTTTTTTTATCAAATCAGTGAACTTGAAGACCCGCACTTTAGGTTTTTTCACTTATGTAGATCGGTGATTCCCAGAATATTCGGGAATCGGACGGATATGGGCGATCAATTTTTTGACCACTCCATGTTCGTCCGATTCCCTAATATTGGAAAATCAGCAATCGATTTAAGCTCAGGCGTTTTTTTAGGAGTTTACATTGAATTTTCAAGAGATGTTTGGCTAAGTCCAGCATTATGAAAATTTCCAATGTGATTTTTCCTCTGCATATTTCTAACATCAAATCCCAAACTCTCTCATTCGTTTTCTACAGATTTCCGAATTTGATATCTCGAATCTTGACACATATCATATAAGTATTTTATTTATGTATATCCTTCGTGATTACCAGTCAAACAACTTTAACTAATTAGCAGCAGCAGCGAATTAGATTTTCTGCGTGAAAACTCCACTACCCACAATTCACCTTGATTTGCAGGATGAGTATGACTCCTGGATCTTGGCCTTCTACTTCAAACGTTGTCAGATATATTCCGTAGGTGTTGATAACCCGCCTATCTTCACGAAGACCATCAGTGCGTAATGCTTCAGGTCCTCAATCTTTGACATACAAAAATGATGTTCCGACTTGTTATCCTTTTGTCTCTTTTTTTTATTCGTTGCTTTAAGATGAAAAGCACTATCCTCCAGAAATTTACCGAAAGGGTTTAGCATTCAATCATGACGCTGAATGTAACACCTCGACTGTGTAAATAGATTTTATTGTTCTAGTTTTTACTGTTGGAGTTTACTACGTAAGGCAAAGTAATTTTGGACTAAGTTTGGAATAGAAGTTATTTTAATTTGTTTTTTGATATTTCTCTTTATGAGAAAGTTATGGAAGTTATGGTAAAAGTTCCAAAAGAGGTAATCTTCAGTTCCAGGTAGTTAGATAGTTATGTCATCATCTCAGGTAGATAAATTATCCTCATCTGGAATAGAGGGGTTCTTTTTAGCGCAAAAAAAAAGGAGGGTGAGGATTGAAAAAGGAAAAATAAATAAACAACGTAAGACAAGATGCTCTTCAGGAACTATTGAGGGAACTCTTGAGCTGGTCATGAACTAGTGGAATCCCCGTATTAATTTTTGGACTAGATTAAAAGTCTTGAAGTCCAAGAAGAATATTTCTATCCTGAGCTATTCTGGAACTTAAAAGGCTCTAAACGTAATAGCCACACTCAACGGTTGGGAGGTGGAAATTAGTCAACAAATAAGTAACATTTCATGAGTCATAACTTTCTACGGTTTTAAATATGGATGTAAATGTTTATTTTTCCCTCTGTGTTATGGAAGAACTAAAGGAAAAGAATTGTAGAAAGTATGGATTTCATATAGAAAGATAACATGAAATACTGTGTTTTTTATTAGAACCTATGGTATTTTAATTGGGTTAAGGAGTCGAAAAGAACCAGAAATGTTATATCACAGATTAAACGTTTTACATTTGATAGTTTCTTTTTCTTGAAAAGTAAATATCTTTTGTGACCGGTAAGTTACCAGATGCATATATATTGATTTTCTGCAAATGTTTGTAACTTGTTCTTTCCTTTAATCTTTCGTTAAATAAGGGTAGCTTTGTGTACTCTAAAGTTACAGGCACAACAGTAATAGAAAAAATCCAGTAAGATTAACTTTAGTTTTGCATCCAAGATGGAAAATAAGTGCATGCAAACCTCGGTTAATTCCACAATGGCCAACTTGAAACACTACCCAGGAATAGTCTGAGTTCCATAGTAGTTATTATCTAACGTCGCATGGGAAGAGAGCAACCTTGCAGCCGCAAGGTCGCTAACCTGTCGGGCGTAAGATAGAATATGCTAGTAAACAGAGAATAAAGGACAACGAAGGGTGAACATACAATTGCCTTGCAGCCTCAAGGTCGCTACCCTATCGCGCGTAAGATAGAATATGCCAGTCAACAAAGAATAAAGGACAACGAAGGGTGAACATACAATTGCCAAGCTGCGTAAACTACCAAAAAACTGAACTGAACGGTAACAGTATAATCTTTAAAAAATTAATAAAACATTCTTCTATTCTGTAAAGAACCCAAATGCAGCATAATGTTTAATTCCTCATTAACTGTAAGAAATGGTAAAGGCCAACATTTATGTATAAATTAGAGATTTTCTGGAACAAAACCCTGAGGCCCGACAGAGTTACAAAAACCTCCCAAAAAGGTTCGAGGTAACCCTCATATTCCAGTAATTTTGAATTATACACAGTAGCAATCTAAAAACAAATGTATAGTGGCCAGATCTAAGCTAGGAACCCTCCTCGAGGGTTGGCAACCTATTCTTTACTTATAATAAAAAAAACCTTTATGATAACTGCCAAAAAACTCTTGCATGTGCCGTCAGCAGGGGGTAGAAACAGATAATATAAAGAACCTGGAGCATTCGTGGATGAGTCGGTTTCCTTTGAACCGGGGGTGGACCCGCGCCATAGGAGATACACTTGTAAACCACTGAATTCGGTGTCATTAGCACTGGAAATCATGTCCAAAGTAAAAAAAAGAAAAGTTAAAAGATGAAAAGAACCTTCGAAAGTCTGAAACTTCTACCTTTGAAGGCCATGTAAACCCTAGTGAAGAATTGTAGCTGCCGCAACTGTCACCATGTAAAACTATGAGAAATTTGTCATAGTAATAAGTGAATTAGTTGTGTTAAGATTCCATAAGGAAATCTATATCTCATTAATCGAATATAATATTTACATATATACAAGAATTTTTGTCTTAAGATAGGAAATTTATCTTGGACATACAATCTGTTGGTTGAGAGAATATTGAGAGAATATCTCAACCATACGCAAAACTAGGAAACAAAATAGGAACAGACTCCTCTAGTTAGAAAGAATCACAACTCTCAAGACACACCCCCTTAATGAGTACTTGTCTCGATATCAATCTGCAAAGTCTAGTTGTGGTCAAACATAACAAGAGAATATGTTGATGTCCATATAAAAGAACAACCATCCACCGGAATGCATGGGTGCCAACCACTGCAACTGCAAGTCTTGTAGGATGTCCTTCGCATACATGGTTCTATCAACCATTATAACTGCATACATGTACCTATACCTGCAAACCCTCCTCCATCATCATGGGTCTTATCGGATTACCCATAACCATGCTCTAGGTTTTATCTGATGACCCTTAACCATGCCACCAAGGGCTCTCAGCCACCAAGGCTCAACTCAGCCACCAAGGCTTAACACAGCCACGAAAGCTCAACTCAGCCACGAAGGCTCAACACAGTCGCTCTCGGCCAAAAATCTGCCACTAAGGCACTCTAGCCACTCTGGGCCACAAACCTGCCACTGGGAATGGACAACACTGGCTCTCAATATACTTTCAAATTCTCTCAACAACACCCATGCGCAAGAAAGGAGCCAGATTTCATCTATGGCCAGATTGATGTGCACCTCTGGATTCTTTTTCCTAATGCGCACCCTTGGCATTTTGCATTTCCCTCTGGATCTGCTGAATCGTGTGGCCTCCCAGCATTTTGCATTTCCCTCTGCATCTGTCGAATCTGCAACCTCCCAGTGAGAGGGAACAAGGATTTTGGAACACAAAGCATGTTCCAGACATCATGTTGTCATCTTGCAGTTTATCTGAATCCTTCTGCTACGACAAAAGAACCTCCACATAATCAGAATCAGGCAAGTTTCTATCCTTCTTCTTGTTCTAGCCATAGCGGGGCTCCTCCATGATACTCTTGATGAACGACCTCACCGAGGGGACGAGTTTGACACATCATCGGTGGTTATTAAGCGGATCCAAAGGTCGAAGCCACAGTAAATGGTGGTTCTTTGAACTCGCCCAACAACTCAAAGCCCTCCTCGACCCTATTCCTCAGGTCTGCCGCACTTAACAGGCAACACCTGCCACAAAACAAAGCATATCATATCTAATCAATGAGCCTTAAAAACCAGGTTACCTCAAGCACACAGATCTCCACAAATCTGCACAATCTGGAAGCACAATCCACGCTGCTCCTCCACGTAGTGAATAAAGCACGAAGCACTCATATCTCATTGGCCACACACATAGGCTCCTTGACCACGCATGCTGCTTGACCAACCATGTAGTAAGTTGCAACAAATCTTGCTTCACATGGGTCCCTTGACCACACATGCAACAGATCTCAATCACCACGTTTCACGCGCATCCATCAGCACCACGGGATTCCGGCTGATACTAGCTTAAATTTGGCAACAATTACAGGTTGCACGCCTCTTCAAAGCCTGTTCTAAGGTCAAAAGCCCACGCAGGTTGTTGGCTTATAAGGGCCTGACCCAGGTTCGTAAGAGTTATTAGCCAAACAAAACCTATGCTACTGGCCCTTTCGGCAACAGTCCGCGGAGCGCGGACTAAGGTCTCACCAGAGGTAGCAGGGGGGGGTGCTGGAACTAGGTTTCTGCACCGTAGGGATGTCTTGACGAGGATTCAGACTGTCCTCGAATCGTGCTGCTGCCTCGCGCCTTTCTGTTTCCACGTGGATCGAGTTATTTTGTTATTTATGGATTTATTATAGTTTTGATCTACTTCTTACTATCCTTAAGCAAACATTTAACCGAGAAAACTAGTGCGCGCATTCATACAAGATATAGATTTGTAGAAACCCAGACATAAACAACAAAATAGATCATAAGTTATGCATGAACCAAAATAATAACAGATCTGCGAATTTCGAGAACCACTTATCTTTATTAATATCTTCCAATCAGTACATTCCACTTCCTGCGCTACGCACACAGCTACAGGGGTTCGCACACACAGCAGCAGACTCTACTAAGCCTCCATGCACATAACTGCGGAACCTCTATCTCCTCTTAGAACCCCAGACTCAGACTTACAGACTCAAAGATACAATTGCCTCTTCAAACCCATAACACATCAGATCTATCAAAAAGCTACTTTCTACCTTAGAGCCTCGCTCTATTTATACCTTCCCATGGTCCGCAGACCATGGGCAAGCCGAATCACTTTCTATTACTTTACATTATTTTCGGGTAGACAACCCTTTGACTCAACCCATTAAATTTCACGCTCCGCGCTCTTTGCAGACTTTTACCATGTCATTACCCTAAACTATGGGCTTTACGCCCCAAAATCGTTACGCGGGGCCTCTGCTACCCAACAGGCCCGCAACACAATCATCGTGACTCGTCTCAAGTCACTTGTTGGTGTGGTGATACGCTCTGCCACTGCTTCGTTGTCCACCATCCCTATGAGTGACGCACTACGTTCTGTTGTTCCTTCTTTATCTCCTGCAATTCTTCTTCAAGCTCCTACTCCATTTCCTTTACTACTTCGTGCAATCAATGATGCTCATTCTGCTCTGCTCGGTTAACACAGAGCACCCCCTCATAGGATTTTAGCTCAAGCTAGGGTGCCACATACGAGAACTCTTTGTGCCATAGCAGCAAATCTCCAATCTCTGGTCTACCATACGCGCTGTCTTCTGTCGCTTGTGTTGCACTTTTGCAAAAAATATGCTACTGTCCGCGAAATCCCAATCTTCAAGGTACATCAGAGACGAACTGTTAACTGCAATTCCATCCTTTGTCTCCTTATTCACAGTCTTTTCCTTATCTTTTATGGGTCATTGGCCAACCCATGGGCTAGGCAACGACATCCGGACCAGTTCTAGTTCGTGTCTATGAATCGCTGGTACCTCCCCTACCTTCGACATCACACTTCCTAGGGGGTCCTGCATCTTCATTGGCCATATAACGATCCCCAGGCTTACCCCCTCGACTTCAATGATAAACCACGTCATAACGATGGAATTACTTTGCTCAAAACTGCAGATTGTTCGGTGGATGCCCCCCTGTAATTTATAAGCAGTTCAAAATTCCAATTTAGTTGCTCCCTCCTTTTCTGGTGTCGTACTGTTTCGTCTGTAGTGGATTGTTCCAGGTCCGGCTCATACTTGGTATCTTAATTGACCGCTGCCCGCTCCTTTTCGCTTGAGCTCAGATAGCTTGTCATGAACAGTGACAGCAGCTGTCACTTCCCAGTTTAGCCATGCAGCCTCGCATCCCCCTCTGCGCAATCGCGACCCTTGTGCCATACCGATTCTACGCGCACCCTTGTTAACGCACAACTTCCTCACAGACTGCTTTATCGTCCCGCACTCTCTTCCAACTGTCCGGAGTGGTGAGACTATACGTCGGGCAGTTAATCAGGTGGTCAACCCACCCGTGTAGAGATTTAGGTGACTGCCATTTACTCTGCCCAAGAAGGGTTCTCCATTCAGCTTGGCAAGCCGGACTATGCCTCCATCTGTGACTTCTTTGACGACATAGGGCCCCAACCAATGCATTCGGAGCTTTCCAGGAAATTTTTCAAACTTGCTGTCGTATAGTAACACTAAGTCATTCTCTTTGAATGTGTGCATCTTGATGTGACGATCATGCCAAGCTTTCTCCCGTTGCTTCTATACCTGCTGATGGAAGCCTGCGAGGAGTTGTTCCTCCTCCAGCTCCTCTAGTTGCGCGATCCTCTCTTCCAATGCTCTGTGTTCTGCCATGCCTATCATCACTGCAATTCGAAAACTAGGTACAATGTATTCCATTGACATCACAGCTTCCTTGCCATAGACTAACCAGAAAGGTGTCTAGCCCGTCAATTTTTTGCACGTTGTTCGGTAAGCCCATATTATAGCAGGTATGCATAGATCCCAATCATTTTGTTGCGCATTACATACCTTTGTCAACACGATCTCCAATATTTTGTTAAAAGCTTCAACGGTCCCATTTTCTTGCGGATGGTATGGTGTACTTTGCTAATTATATATCTAGAACTCCACTGTGAGTGCGCTGATAGTCTCATTCAAAAAGTGCATTCCGTAGTCTCTCATTAGAATTTTTGGACATCCAAACTGCATTAACACATTCTCGAACAAAAATTTCGCAGTTGTGGCGGCTGTGCAATTCTTACCTGGTTGTGCTTCTACCCATCGGGTCCAATATTCTATAGCGGTGATGATATTGTCGACACATGTCTTCCCTGGAGGTGCGATAGGTCCCAGAAAGTTGATCGCCCATTTTTTGAATAGTTGCAGCATCATTTGTGGCTTGAGCGGCATTTCATCCCTTCGCGATGGTTTCCCGGTCCATTGACATACATCGCAAGCTCGATAGAATGCTTTTGAGTCTTGGTGTAGGGCCACCATAATCTAGTGTGAAGAATCTTCTGTGCTGTGGCGCATCCCGCATTATGTCCTCTTGCAACTCCCTCATGTGCCTCGCAAGGATCTGTCCTCGCTCAAATTCTGGTACATATCTGCGTAAGATTTCATCGTTGCCCATTTTGTAGAGGTGCCATGCAATAACAGTAAAGTCTGCTGCACGTATCACCAGTTCTTTCTTCTGCTGAATAGAGTGCCCTAGTGGTGCGGTCCTTGTGGTTAAGAAGTGGATGATATCATCAAATTGGACATCCGCGAAGCGTACTGCATATAACTGTGCATCCGGTAATCCTTCCTCTAGATTCATGGGCTCTTCACCGTTCTCAATTCATGACAAATGATCTGGGCCTGTGTTTAGACATCCCAGCTTTACGATGACTTCAAAATCATATTCCTGGAACAATAACAACCATCTACAAATGCGCCCCCCCAACACAAGCTTTTTCACTAGGTATTTCAGCACGGAATGATCCATGTACATCTTAAAATGTCCTCCGAGGAGATAGTGGTGATATTTCCGGAGCGTGTATATCATTGCCAACCCCTCTCACTCAATGGTGGAGTAATTCTTTCCAACTTTGGACAATTGCCGACTTGCGAATGCGATCGGGTGACCAATTCCTTCCGCTCCTTCTTGTGTGAGTACCGTGCCCAGCGCGATACAGAACGCATCAACATGTACGTGAAATTAGATGTCCCATTTTGGAAAGACCAATATGGGAGCTGAGGCCATCTTCTCCTTGAGGGTTTTCAGACTCTTGTTACATTCCTCATTCCAACAATATGTAGCATCCTTCTTCAATAATTGTTCCATCGTAGCCATGATCTGCGCATAACTCTTTATGAACTTACGATAGTAGCAAGTGTGTCCCAGCATGGTAAGCAACTGTTTGACACTTCTCGGTGCTCGCAGATTGAGTATGACAACAATCTTCGCCGGATCTACCATCAGCCCTTGCCTGCAAACCACATGGCCGAGCAAGTTTCCGAAGGGGACGAGGAAAGTGCACTTCTTTAGATTTAGCACAATCTGGTGTCATTGGCAAGTATCCAGCTTTAACCATAAGCTCACGATATGTTTCTTGACAAGCCCAAAGACAGTCCAATCATCGAGATATACCTCCAAAACCTTTGTATAAATTATTTGAATGCAGTTACCATGACGCGCGAGAATATCGTTGGCGCGTTCTTCAGTCCAAAGGGCATCACCATGTACTAAAAACAACCCCATTCAGTCATGAAATTTGTTTTGCTCCTATCCTATGATGCAATCTTGATCTGGTGGTACCCCGAGAACCCATCCGTGAACAAGTAGGCTTCCTGTCCACCCACATTCTCCAGGACTTCGTCTGTAAAGGGTGTTGGGAATGGATCATTAACACATGCATCATTTAGTTTCCTGAGATCCACATAGATGCGGATTTCCTCCTTCTGTTTTTTCTCCTGTACAACCATAGGACTTACTCAATCAGATTCCTCTACTGGTTCAATTATTCCTGCTACCAGCATTTTGCCCAACTCTTCACGAACCTTTGTTTTATATTTTGGATTCAACAGATATGGGCTCTGCTTGACTGTCTTTGCGTCCGGCTTCAGAGTTATCTTCATCATGCCGAGGTCGTCGAGGATCCCTTTTAACTCCATGATTATTGTTGGGAATAAATATTGATATTCCCTGAGTAGCTCGATGACTTTCTCCACCGTGGCATCATCCCAATAGTCCCCAAGCGTTGCATACTTCGGCTCCTCCTTTGTACCAATGTTTATTTGTTTTGTTTTCAGTGGTGCAGTGATGTCGAGGTCCTCGATCACTAGTCTGCGAACCTCGCAACTCCCCTCGGTTTATGAAATATTGATGTTCCTAGGGTCATCCTCATCATCTTCTACCTGCACGTTGTAACATACTAGGGCCTGGCTTAACTGCTGTGCCCATTCTAGCTGCACTACTTCTTCTGGTTCTTGTGGGATTCTGAAAATGGTGATTTTCACCACTTCCAATGCATCGTCAACAGTATCCATCCATTCATCTTCAAACAAGAATGTTTTGAAAAACCCTTCACGCAAGATATCCCACTCGTCGGTACCATGTCGAAGCTCTGTTTCAGTATACCAGTTCCTTGGGAAAACATCCAGGGTATGATAGAATAGATGTACCCACTCTGGCTCGGGCTCTTCCCCATAGGATTTGGTCCATCTTGTAAGGTGCATGAGCGGGTCATCAAATCCATCATACTTCTCAGTCATTCTTAGTTCTAGCTTCCCAAACCTTATCTGCATCATTCTCCTACAGTCGTGCCAATTTTCAAAGGTTCCTTCATGCATTCCCCACCACCGCGCAGGCATCGCACACAACGCCCATTTTAATGCGTCAAACCACTGGTGCTCTGGTACTGCGTTCTCAAACTTGGTCAGGAATACGTCTACCTCTGTCAGCCCATCATACATCGGCAGCTCTCGATCCTGGGCTTTTACACAATACAGTGACTTCGTCATCATGTTGCAGTTCAGTGTGGTTACTCTGCTCAACTGGTTATGCTACTGTTCATCTTCTTCATCTAAGTCTAGATTGTAGAGCTCTGTGCATTCCCTTGACATCTTGCCTTCTGCAATCAGATTTACCCAATCCTGATCTCGCACCGTTATCTTGTAGATATGGTCCAAGTCTGTATCCCTTTCACTGCCACGGACAGGTTCTGTGTGGCGCGCTCCTTCAGTCGGGTCAGCGGAATGACTATGCGTATGGACTTCTTTTCAAATATCATCTCCCTATCCTTTAAATTGATGACTGCATTCATATCCGTGGCCCAGTCTACCCCTAATAATGCAGGATACGAGTTACTGCCATCCACAACTTCTATTACCTCACAGTCTATTTGTGTGCTAGTGCCTGCTATATCTACAGTGATTCTTTTTAGTCACCCCATGGGCAAAATCGTTTGTTGGTTCGCCATCTGGAACTGAACCGGAGACCAATGTAATGTGGGTCTACCCATGTGTTCCCATGTCTGCCTAGGTAGGAAGTTTGCATCTGACCCTAAATCCAGAATGATATGATCCATCTCATAATCGCCATTCCGTGCCATCAATCACATTTCTCTACCAGTACGCAACGCCTGCTTTCCCAGTTTCCTGATTACACAAATTTCACCTGACCCTACGCATCTATTCATCAACTCTTGCAATCCTTTAACCGCGTTACTGTCGCGCAGAAACTTCATGCATGTCTCTAAAAAGGTAGCTAGCATCGAGGGACCTATTTTCAGTTCAGGTTGATCCCCACTACCTGGAGTAGAGACCTCCACGAAGCTCTTCCTAGCTTCCAGTCTTGTCTCCTTGCGACCCCTAGTGTCTTCCTCGGTCACGTTCACCTTATCCTCTCTGATGTTCATGCCACTTCTGAGCATCAGATTCACACAGGTGTCTTCCTCGCGTGGCTCAGACCTCATCATTTGGACATTCTGCATCGGTGTTAGTTGGGCTGCCCTTTTCTCACGTATCTGTGCTATCAGTGTGGGGAAATCTATCATGTCATGATCGAACTCTTTACAATATGGGCATGAAAGTCTTGTAGGATTGGTGCAATCTCGCACATAGTGCCCTAGCCCTCCACAATTATAACAAATCAGCTGCCTGTAGGCCCTTCATGGGCCCATGCCTCCTTGTCCTTGTCCTTGTCCGTGTCCCCGGAACCCACCGTGTGCTATCGCTGCAGCTAGATCCTGCCCTCACGCCTCGGTCTGCATCCTATAGGTGGGTGTTTGATCCGTCAATAATTCATAACTATGGCAATCTCACTCATCATGGCCCACCGATCTATAAAATTTACAAAATAGCTGCCGGGGGGGGGGGTCTGGGTAAATTTTGGCAGTAGGTGATAGTTGTTCGTGGTGTGCTTTCCTCCCACCCGACAAATCGCGCACCAGAGCGAAGGCGCCGTGATTAGCCCTACCGGTGCCTCTAGTCGCAATGGCATTCGTCCCCCCTATCAAGTAGTTCGCGAACATCAGACAATGATCCTTGTTGTGGCCCTGGCCTTTATACTTGATACACCATACCTCTTCGTGCGCTTCTGGCTTGGGCACCTTCTCCTGTTTTAGACTCTGCATTTCTAGGCATAGGTTTTGGATTTGTGTGTGGATCTGCTGAACTCCCAACCCAGGATCCTGTATTGGCGTCTCATGCAACCTCATCATTGTTTCTAGCGCTTCAGCCTAGGTAGCGATATTCTGCTGTGACAACGTCGTCCTGAGGTGTGATGTCAAAGACGCCACAAACCACGCATAGTGCTACGCGTCCATCAGCATCATGTTAGCCTCCAAGATCGTACTCTTCAATCTATGATCTAGATCCCACGGGGTTTCACCAGGTAATATTGCGATCTCCTTGAATTTGATGATCGACTGTGTTTCTGATTTCGATCAGCTAAATTCCTTGTTCAATGAGTTCTGAATCTCCGCTATCTCGGTATTCAGGTGATCGCTAGAGTGCTTTAAATACCATGTCAGCACTCCATCCTACAGAATTCTTACCAAAGTGGCCTTTTTGACATTATCATATGTAACGTCGTGCGCTTCCCACACTGCCTTCACTACGAACCAAATTTTTTCTAGATTTTCACTTCCTACTCCTCTGAACACTGGTAACTTGATCGAGCTTTCCATATTATCGTTTGATTCGGCAGATGCTTGCTTAGTTCAACCCCAAAACTCGTTTAGTATTTCGATCTAATCGATCTTCAAGCCCTTTCCTCCAAGGTTCTTTTATTCCACCACCAGACACCCCTCAGGCAGATCCCTGTCCCAGCAACGGAACCATTTGTTGGCTTATAGGGGCCTGACCGAGGTTTGGAAGAGTTATTAGCCAAACAAAACCCATGCTACCGGCCCTTTCGGCAATAGTCCGCAGAGCGCGGACTGAGGTCTCACCCGACGTAGCAGGGGGGCTGCTGGAACCAGGTTTCTACACCATAGGGATGTCTTGATGAGGATTCTGGTTGTCCTCGAATCGTGCTACGGCCTCGCGCCTTTCTGTTTTTATGTGGATCGAGTTATTTTGTTATATTATTTATGGATTTATTATAGTTCAGATCTACTTCTTACTGTCCTTAAGCAAACATTTAACCAAGAAAACTAGTGCGCACATTCATACAAGATATAGATTTGCAGAAACCCAGACATAAACATAAAAAATAAATCATAAGCAATGCATGAACCAGAATAATAACAGATCTGTGAATTTCTAGAACCACTTATCTTTATTAATATCTTCCAATCCAGTACATTCCACTTCCTGCCCTACGCACACAGCTGCAGGGGTCTGTGCACACAACAACGGACTCTACTAGGCCTCCATGCACATAACTGCGGAGCCTCTATCTCCTATTACAACCCTAGACTCGGACTTACAGACTCAGAGATACAATTTCCTCTTCAAACCTATAACACATCAAATATATCAAAAATCTACTTTCTACCTTAGAGCCCCGCTCTATTTATATCTTCCCATGGTCCGCGGACCATGGGCAAGCTGACTCAATTTCTATTACTTTACATTATTTTCAGGCGGACAACCCTTTGGCTCGACCCATTACATTTCGCACTCCGCGCTCTTTGTGGACTTTTACCACGTCATTACCCTAAACTATGGGCTTTACACCCCAAAACCGTTACGCAGGGCCTCCACTGCCCAACACAGGTCAGCAAGCTCACATCAATGAGCCTCAACAACCACGCTCCTATCTGTAGTCACACAAGAGCAACAAAGGATGGAAAACAAGCAAAGGAAAAAAATAAACAAAACATTCATCAAACTTTTTATTTCCCTCAGCCCAGAATGAGCCAAGCCCATGAGGGGCTAAGCCCTCAGGGGCTCTGATACCATGTTAAGGTTCCATAAGGAAATGTATATCACATTAATCAAATATGATATTACATATATACAAGAAGTGTTGTCTCAAGGTAGGAAAACAATCTTGGACATACAATCTGTTGGTTGAGAGAATGTTGAGATAATATCACAACCATACACAAAACTAGGAAACAAAATAAGAACAGACCCCTCTTGTTAGAAAGAATCACAACTGAAAGAAGTAGGAATTACATATTCCAACAAGATGCTCATTGTTGTTTGTTGGAAAAATCATAACAAATATTAACCTTTCCAGCCATAGAAGAAAGGGAGCAAACCTGGGCTAACCTCTATAAAACTCTTGGGAGGTCTGGGAAGGGGCAAGAGCCGAAATCAACTTAGGGTTACAGAACTTTCCCTAGCACCCTGGAGGAATGACTAACCAGCAAGTCAGTGGTGTCGATAGGGTGTGGTTACTCTAGCGTCCTCCAACAAATCGTGAACTGTTTAATCAAACACCTAGGGATCAACGACAGTAGTACAACCATTTGTCAAATCTTGCAACCTTTGAAACCCCAGTATTTGTGGACACCTGTAGGTCACATTTGAGAACTTTCAAGACAATTTGAGACCAATATTAAGCTACCAAGGTCAATAAATTTTAAATCAAGGACAAAGGAGCGTCAAAATAAATTATTTAGTTCATAAACCAAAGCCATGTGTAAACATTAGCCTTAACAATTTATCACACGGAACTCATGTAACACTTTGGAACTTGGACATCATAGTATTACTTATACCTTTGAGGTATAGTTAAATTATAGTTAAATTTGCAAGCGTAGATTTATTGCACAGTAATTAATATGACTATTGACATTTGTGATTTTATGGTAAGTGGTAAATTTATTTATTTATTTATGCATAGATTGTATGTGGACCTGTTACAAGTGGTATCAGATCCACGTTGCAACATGGTGGCTTATTATGGGCAACCAAGTAACAAACCAATGCCCGATTCACAAAGAGGGAAACAAAAAAAATAAGGCTCGATGAGAAGAGGAGCGGGGCACACTCAACCATTAGGACCATCTAGAGAATTTGGTCCTATACCTAACCCAGAGATGTGGATTCAACTAGAAGGAGGACAACATCATCCCACCATTGTGCTAATGGACACTGTTCAATAGTTAAGTGCCGAGATGGCTAGTTTGAGGGCAGAGAACAAGAGGCTAATGTGAGATCAGGAACAAATATTGAAGAGCCTCTCTGATCACCAAAATAACATAAATTCAATACCCATTTCTGTTAACGAAGATAGATGTGAGGAGAAAATACAAGGTGGTGAAAATATGCTTGAAGGAAGTCACACTCAACGATTGGAAAATTGGAAAAGGATAAGGGAGAAAAGGTGGAGGAATCAGACAATATGTTTGACCACCAGAAATATAAGAAACTAAAAGTAGAGTTAAAAGGGGAGTTCAAGAAAATTAAACCCCCAACTTATGATGGAGAGATGGAAGAAGTCGCTGAGGCATGGCTAATTAATATGAATAAATATTTTCAAATTTACGAATATGATTATAACATGAAGGAAAGATTGGAAATTTATCAGTTATAAGGGAAATCCACGTTGTGGTTGGAAGAAGTCAAGGTTATACATGCAATTGACAAGCAAGGAGTGACTTGGGAGGAATTCAAAAGAAATTCAAGGCAAGGTACTTAACTGAGCGATTTTATGATGATAAGGAAAAAGAATTCCATGACCTTCACTTGGGACAATTATCAATGGTTGAGTTTGTGACTAAATTTACATCCTTACTAAGGTATGTGCCTTATATATGAGAGGAGAAGGATAAGATAATAATGGCTTATGAGTAGTCCACCTACATTTATGGAAGAATGTTTGGAGTTTGATAATCCTAGTACCATGGATGAAGCCATCTGGAAAGCACAAATTTGTTATCAATAGATGAAGCAAAAAAAGGAAAGTAACAAGAGTTGGTAAAGCAAGAAGGGACATAACATTTTTTATAATGTTAGAAATACAAAAACTGGAAATGTTAAGAGTCTACCTAAGAGTGAGTTCAAAAAAAGTCCTAGGAAAAGTCAGCATATATTCAGAACACAGAATGAAGTTAAGCAAGCATAAGCCTCTAGTAATCTAGAGGTTAGTTAGTCCTAGAGGCCTCCATTGCAATGTTGGGGTTGTGTGTAACCTAATTACTACAAACATTGTCCCCATCGCACCAAGATCGAGCATACTACTAATGTTCAAGAGGCTTCTACAGTCGAAGAAGTGGCCAAAAGTATACCTAAGATCAATGTTGCCTTAGACGATCATCAAGTAGAGTATCAGCCTACTATGATTGAATTCAAAGGTAAGTTATATAACCATACTTTGTCAATTCTGATAGACCTTGGAGCTAGTCTAAGTTATGTTAGTCCTAAAATCATTGAAGCATGTCACCTACAAATCTGCAAATTCAAAAATCCCTAGTTGGTGCAATTAGCTACTAGGGAAAAAAGAAGGGTGACAACGAAAGTGGATGATTGCCCTATTGAGATAGCAGGTCAGCCAATTAATGTGAATTTTAATGTGTTTCCCTTAGGGTCTTATGATGTTTTAATCGGTATGGACTAGTTAGGAGGTCATTGTTCCTTATTAAATTGCAAGGATAAAACAACCATTTACCTCTCTAAAGAGGGCGTTAGATAAGAGATTCAAGGGGTAAGAAGACCTATTAAGTTGCGACCAATTACCGCTTCTGAGTTAAGAAAATGTATTGGGAATAACGACCAAATATATGTGGTGTAGGTAGGATATACCAATTCAAAAGATAAGTGAGCCACCTTAGGAAATCTGCCAGTTATTCAAGATTTTTCTGATGTATTTCATGAGGAAAGCCTAGGACTACCTCCTAAAAGAGACATAGAATTTACTATAGAATTGATTCCTGGGATACACCTATATCAAAAACCCCTTATCATATGAACGTCCCTAAATTAAATGAGTTAAAGATGCAGCTACATGAAATACTTGATAAAGGTTACATTCGCCCAAGTGTATCTCCCTAGGGAGCCCCAATTTTTCTTGTTAGGAAAAAATATGGTACTATGAGGCTATGTATCGACTACAGACAACTTAATAAATTCACTGTTAAAAACAAATATCCATTGCCAAGAACTGATGATTTATTTGACCAAGTCAAGGGGGCTACTGTATTTTCCAAAATTGATTTATGATCTGGTTACCACCAGATAAGAGTGAAGGAAGAGGATATTCCGAAGACATCCTTTAGGACAGATACGACCATTATGAATTTGAGGTTTTACCTTTTTGGTTTACCAACACCCCGACAACATTTATGAGTCTTATGAATCATGTATTTCATCCCTACCTTGATAAATTTGTAACAATCCTGGTTAAACATTCATGTAAAAGTATATAAGACCATGGTTAAGAGACACATATTCCAAGTTGAATGGTGGGAAAAACATCCCAGTGGGTGTTCATTTGGTTTATTATGGCTAAGGAAATTGGCAAAGGAAATGGAAAAGTCTTTGGAAATACATGAGACATTTATTGGCATTTTATTTATGAAAATAAAAGAAATTAGGAGAAAGGAATGTGAAAGGTCACAAGTTTCTTGTGTGGATGAAATTAAAGGAAAATGAAGAAAATAGATACCTCATTGATAAAGAGGCTTCTAACGATTAGTTGGTAAGTTTTGGACAGATTTTGGTGGAGTTCTCTTCTATTCTCTCTCTCTCTCTCTCTCTCTCTCTCATACTTTTGGACACTTAGAATTTTCTTGGAGGAGTGTGGCATACTTGGAGTTTTAGAGAAAGAAGGAAAAGGAAGAGCAGGAAAGCCCAAGAGGACATCAGGATCAGCAACTACAGTGGGTTTTTCTTGCAGGTACTGAGTTGCATGTATGTTTTCCTCACTAGTTTTGGCATGCATGACATATGTATGTGGTTTTTTCGTCATGATATGTCACTGACATGGAGGATTGCATGGATTGATAGCGTATTTCCTAGTCTTGTCATTTCCTATATAAACATGGTGTTGTGAGTTCATTTCTTTGTGTTTGTGGTTGGTTCTCATGTTTCCTTTAGCTTGGGTTGAGTTGCTAGTTCCTGGAAGTCCTGGTTGGACAAACGCTCTAGAAGCCCTGTAACAACTTGGGTTGAGTTACTAGTCTTGGAAGCCTTGGTTTAACAAATGCTCTGGAATCCCTTGGTGGGTTGAGTTACTAGTCCTCAAATCCCTACTTGGACAAACACTCTAAAAGCCTGGAATAAGTTGTGGGTTGAGTTACTAGTCCTGGAAGCCTTGGTTGGAACACACGCTCTATAACCTTTGAAGGCTTGGTTAGAGACCAATCTGATGATGGTTTGATGATGTCTGACTGTGAGGTGGAATCATGGGTTGATGTGGTTGGCCTCTGGAATCCCTGGATGGTTTTGGATTGACATGTTTTATAAGATCCCACATTCATGCTTTGAATATGGCACGGGGGTGACTGGTTGAAGAGATTTTTGGCTTAGACATGTCTATAGTCGGGTGGTACGTGGAAGTCCCAAACTTGTTCAGATTTTCCTATTTTTAGTAAAATTTAAGTTCTCTTGCTTTTGTACTTATTTATATGTGGATTTAATGGTTGTTATCTCACTGTTATTTTCATGGTTTTATGTTGATTATCAACATGGTTAATTGACTGGTTCCTGTCATGGTTATGTCATTTATTTACTTGTAATCGTTAAAATGATGGATGGAAGACCTAATTGATGTCATAAAATTTCAAGGGAGAAGGTGGTGATCCTTCTTTTCATGTCTCATAATATTTTTCAGTCATTCATGCTCTATCTTGTATCCTAGACCTATAGATTGCATTGATGCCAAGTGTTTGACAGAATGTCAGTCCCGGTTGGGGATTATCAGGCCTAGTCCTGGAGTTAGTTTTTGGTTTATTAGTCGTATATTCATGTGTTTAATGGATTCCAGAAGTTACAAGAAGTTCTGGGAAGTGGACTGAATTCTAGGATTGAAAAGTGCCTTAAATCCCACAAACTCTTTAACAAGTCTACTAGAAATAGTCCCTGAATGTAGGCATGCAGGCTTTTGGGAGCATCCAGAGATCTCTAGACGTTGTCATGCCCATAGCATGGGAGAGTCCATAGGTTTAATAGCTTAAAAACTTAGTGGGACCAAAGCGCGTGATACCTAAGTGCTTGAGATGGCTCCTGAGAGTGACCTTGTTGCTTATGTGGAAGGTATGTTTGATATGTTTCCACCGATTCCACTTCATTAAGGCCACCTAGGAGTTTGAATCATATCATAGTGGCCTCTCATCACATGTGTTACCCTAGTTGGTCAATTACTTTGGTAGATGTGGGAGGAGGGTGTTACAGAATGGTTTCAAAGGATAGTTCACCCTTCAGACTGGATGGGCAGTGTGTTGGTCATGCATTCATGTTAGTTGCATATGTGTTCCTTATATTTGTACTCCATGTGCTTGTTGCATTTGCATGGTGTTGATCATGGTTGTAGTGATGTCGTCATGTGAAGGTTGATGGTGTTGTTATGGAATGTGTCGTCATGAGTGTATGGTTGTATATGCGTTTGTTATGCATGTCAATGTCTACAGGTTATTATGCATACATTGTCATGGTTATAGTTATGCATGTATAGTAGGTCACGAATGCACTGTGAGGTCATTTTATGAAATTAGGTCATCATGATGATATTGGTATGTTATGATGCTAATGTGTTGGATGATATAAAGAAGGAGATGCATATCATTAAAGTGAAGTTGCAACATTGGGCCCCAAGGCAAGAGCATGTCGTCATACAAGTTTGTATGTTGGGCATATAGGTAAGTAGGTTGTGGATGGTTATATGCATTATTATTATGTGTATGCCTTTCCTTCTATTGATGTTATGGTTACATACATGATAGATGCTAGTTTATTAGTGTAGTTATAATCACATGTGTTAGATAGTCATGAATGATAGTAACATGTTGTTTTATGCATTGCTATTGTTGTTTTAGGCTAGATAGCTTGATGATTATGTTATATGTTGTTGATGAGTATGTTATAGGTTAACTTGCAATTTTTATATGATAGTTATCTTGATGATTAGGTTATATGTTGTTGGTGAGCATGATATATAACTTCTTGTTGATATATTCTAGTAACTTGATGATTAGGGTTACTACATTAATATCTTGATGTTATATGTATCATACTAATTTAGATTGGTCTATGAAAATGGTTAGGGTTATGACATTCAGGTATGAGTTAATATGTTGTGATATTATGTCATACTAATCTAGACTAACTGTGCAGATGTGATTATTATGTATGAATGATAATTGTTTATGAGTTTATGATCTGAACATGTTAGTTAGTTATTGTATGGATATGATGATCTTATTTTTGTTTGAATTGATATGTTGTGAAGTTATATCATGGTAATCTATATTGATTGTGCAGACAAGATTTCCTTCCCTAAGATATATTAAGGTATGAGATTTCTTATGTCATCTACTTTATGCTTGAATGTTTGATTATGTCATTTATTTGGTGTTTGAGTGTTGGTGTCTATTATGTCATCTATCTGTTGGTGAATGTTTGATTAATCACATGATATGAGTATGGGCCTATAAGATTGCATCAACAAATGGTCTTGTTTTAAGATGGTCATGAGTGTAATATGTGATAGTTGTAGCATTATGTCTTAAGATTGTTAGTTGATTATGACCTCATTGTTATTCTTAGTAAAGGTTGATTTCAAATTGATAGATATGATTGTCTTGATATTTGGAACATGTGGTTGACATATGTAAACAATTGCAGGGAACATGCTTGGTATTAGCATGACAAGGTAACAATTGATGTGTTTATATAACTCATAGTTGGGTGATGTGACAATACATAGTAAGCCTCAATTGCAACAAGGTAAAAGAAAGGAATTGAGCAAGAATTTCTTTGCCTATGTTTGGAGACCCTAGATCCAAACAAATGAGTTTTTTGCATACAGGAAGCCTTATTAACCTTGATTTTGTCTAACGTTATGTGGATATGTGTTATAGTTATGAACATGTATTTGACAGGTATATCAACTAGTTGCTAGTTATCACTAGATCTGTTAAAGGATTGGAGTCGCTTGAGAGATGTCTTGGATGTGTTTAGTTGCAAGCAACATGCTTGTCATGGAAAGATAAGGTAACTAGTGTATTGTTATGTTTATTTATGCACTAACAATTATGTGTTTATAGCAGTATGATGCAAGGGATTGCGTGGCAACAGACTGCAATGAAATTCTGAAGAAGGCTCAGGTTGAGCTTTCCTTTGGAAGCATTGGGAACCATGGGGATTGAGTTATGGTGTCTATTGAAGGTCTTGTGTTTTCAATTATTTGTGTTGTTTTTGCACTTGAATTTCAACTTCGTTTATATCTAGTGTATGGCCATACCACTTTGTTTATGGTGTCTTATTGTATTGGATTTTGTGGTTTCTTCTTGTTTGTTTTTTGTGCTTTCCTTTTAAGTTTCAAGTCTTGGGAATTGGTTGGGAATGAGGAAAGTTAATGGAGCTAGAGAAGAGCTAAATGAAAATTAACAAGTGATGAAAGACTTGGATGAAGTTGGTGCATGTGTAAGGGTAGCTAAATGTAAGAGTATGACATTCAGCTAAGTTGGTTGGGTCCATTAGTGTAATAGATGGTGGCAAGACAATCATGAGAAAGCTAACATGAAAATTAAAATGAACAGATGTGATGCATCCAATTCCTTGGCTATGTTGGGAATTGTTTCCATTTTTAATATTGTACATGTAGTGCATGAATAAAGGAAGTTCTCTTAACCTTGATCTTGAGAACTAGAAAATATGTTGTGATCATGATTACTTTAAGCTAATTTTTATATGCATATATGTGTGTATGTACATTGTTATTTGATAGTGTCATCAAGGATCATGATTGTTATGTTTATATGTATACATGTATGTATCTATGTCACTGTTTAACAAGGTTTTCAAGCATCGTTATTGTGGAGGAATGATTGCTTATGTGGGTGAATGACACGAAGATATTCCTGGCTCATGAGGAATCAAGTGGGAAGAGTAGCTTGACAAATCTCTGAGGTCAGTATCATGTGGATATGAATTGATATTATGTGATTATACTATGTCTATGTTATGTTATGGATAGGCTAATTCTAAGAGATACATCAAGAGAATGAAAATAGCATGATCCACAACTTGCTGGGAAAAGCATGGATGGTGGAGAGACACTCGAAGCAGGGTTGCTTGGTAGAGACAGTGTGGTTTTGGATGTGGGGTGCTACTATGGTGCATATGTTGTATATGTTGTACATGTTGCATTTGTGATGTTGTGCGCATGCGGTGTTATGTATATATAGTGTGCGTACATGTTGTTTATGCGATGTTATGTACATGGTGGTATAGATAGTGTTGTGCTAATGTTGCATATGTAGTGTTAGTTATAGATGGTGCTGTTTACATGATGGATATGTGGTGTTGTGTACATATTTTACTATGTGCATGATGGATATGCGGTGTTGTGCACATGTTGGATATGCAGTGTTCTGTACATAGGGTGTTATATACACGTTATGTACATGTTGTATATGCAGTGCTATGTATATATGGTGTCATGTGCATGTTGTATATGTGGTGCTATGTACATGTGGTGTTGTGTACATGTCATGCATATGGTGTTGTGTACATGTCGTGCATGCAATGTTGTGCATGTCTAGTGTTGTGTACACGTTGTGCAAGTGGTACAATGTAAATGTGGCATTGTGTACACGTTGTGCAGGTGGTGTCGTGTACATGTTGTGCAAGTGGTGCTATGTATAGATGGTATTGTCTACATGTTGTGCATGTGGTATTATGTGAATGTCGTACATGCTATGTTGTGTACATGCGGTACTATGTATGTGCATTTTGTAGTCGTGGTATCATGACATGTGTATTCGTTGTGTTGTAATCTGTGTAGTACATGTATATGTATTGTGTTGTACATTAGGTGTAGGTGTATCTATTGTGTTACGGTATACACCGGATGTAGGAGTATGTATTGTCTAGTGTTGTACATCGGGTATAGATGTATTGTGTCATGTTGTATGCCAAGTGTAGGTACATGTATCGTGTGGCATTGTACATCAGCCATAGATGTAGGTGTATGTGTGGTATGTTAGGTGTAGGTGCATGTATTGCATGGTGTTGTATGTCTTGTGTGGTTGTATGTGTGTGATGCACACTATGTTTATGTGCACATGGTTGAGGAGAAGGCACTAGGTATTTGCTAGGTGTAGCAACTGATCCAGTGTGAGTACGGAATAAGGACAAAGGGAGAAGCTAAGGATTGCTTAAAGGATAAATATTTGTATTTTAGTTTAGTTTTATTATGCATGTGATCTATGATTCTAGATTATGATGGTTACATTTGATTTATGATTTTTATCTATGATGGTTGTGTTTTGAGCTAACCTAATGTGATATGTTTATACATGACGATTTGGTCAAAGATGTTAGTTTAAATTGTTGTGACAAGAGGTGAATAGAATTGCAAGTATACCTTATTGAAGAGACACCTGTGAGGTATGATTTGAAGTTAATTCAATTTATTTTGAATCTAATGCAAGTTATGTGCTTGGTACAGGAAGCACGAAAATTCTCGATTGGGTGGTTGAAGCTGACTACAAGAATTAGTAGTGTCAGTGAAAGGAATTGGAATATGTAACATTATGCTAGTAAAAGAACTTTAGGAGTAGGGCCATTGTGGGAAACTGGTACCAAATAGTGTCCATTTATTTCCATGAGCATGCTACGACTAGTATGATGGTTTTAAGGCAGGGATATGCCTTGGTTTTTGTATCTTCCAATGCGAGGAATCCTTGCCAAGGGATGGACTACCTGGGATGGGGGTGCCAACAAAACTTGGAAGGTGTGTGACTGCACAGAAGAGGATGATTGGATTTCCTGAGGGACTGTATAGTAGAGAAGAGAAGTTTGGGAAATGTATTTTCTTGGTCATTAGCATTTCCATATGGAATCATATGCACATTAGGAGTGCACCCTAGAACAATGAGACAATAATTTTTCACTTAGAGGACAAGTGGCGCAGGATTATAGCCATGGACAATGGATGTAGATTTGAATTTGATAGTGGTTTTTGGACATCCCGAGAAGGAGGTGAATCTTGGTATTACTTTGAGGGTGGAGGTGTGAGCCTCTGGATTTCCTTATTGAGGATGCAGGCATCATATCCTTTTATTTGTTGGTTGAGAAAATGTGCATATGTGTATGCAATTATTATTGTAAACATTGTATCCGAGATGGATTTATAAAGATCCATAAACATTATGATTATCTGTTGGGTGAAGAAAATGTCTATTTGTTCATTTGTGGTTATTATTGTAAATACTCTAATGAGTTCTGTTATAAAGCTCCAGTAAATGGTATGTTTGTCATGCTTCAACAGTGGTCATTGTAAATACTGCAATGAGTTATGTTATAAAGCTCCATGGGTAGTACATTTTGTTTTCAGCGATCTTGCTAGTTATAGGTTTCATTGAACATAGAGGATGGTGTTCCCCTAACTGGGAAGGTTTTGTAACAAACTTGGTTAAAAATTCATGTAAAAATATATAATACCATGGTTAAAGGACACATATTCCAAGATTGATGGTGGGAAAAACATTCTACTGGGTTTTCATTCAGTTTATTATGCTTAAGGAAATTGGAAAAGGCAATGGAAAAATATTTGGGAAGGCATGAGGCATTTATTGGGATGTATTTATGAAAATAAATGAAATTAGGAGAAAAGGAAGGTGAAAGGTCATAGGTTGCATGTGAGGAGGAAATTTAAGGAAAATAATGGAAAATGAAGAAAATAGAGACCTCATTGATTAAAATGCTTCTGAGGATCACTCTATAAGATTTGGACATGTTTTGGTGGAGCTCTCTTCTATTCTCTTTATCTCTCATACTCTTGGACACTTAGAGTTTTCTTGGAGCACTCTTGGAGGAGTGTGGCATACTTTGAGTTTTGGAGCAAGAAGGAAAAAGGAAGAGAAATAAAGCGCAAGAGGACACTAGTATCAACAACTATAATGGGAAAAATCACATAACCAATCTTTTGTCGACGCGTTTCGAACCAACAACGCGTCGACAAAAGATTGGTTATGTGATTTTGCTGAAGATTATCTAAACAATGTTATGGATCACAGAAGTCTAAATTCCTTAACTATAATGGGTTTTGAATGTAGGTACTAAGTTGCATGTATGTTTTCCTCACTAGTTTTGGCATGCATGGCATATGCATGTGGTTTGTTGGTAATCATTTTTCACTAGCATGGAGTGTTAGCTGGATTGACAGTCGATTGCCTAGCCTTGCCATTTCCTAGATAACTATGGTGTTGTAGGTTCATTTATTTGTGTTTGTAGTTGGTTCTGATGTTTCCTTTAGCTTGGATTGAGTTACTAGTTCTTGGAATCCCTAGCCGGACAAACCCTCTAGAAGCCCTATAACACCTTGGGTTGGGTTACTACTCCTGGAAGCCTCAGTTGGACAAATGCTTTGGAAGCCCTTGGTGGGTTGAGTTACTAGTCCTAGAAGCTTTGGTTGGACAAATGCTCTAGAAGCCTGGAATAAGATGTGGGTTGAGTTAATAGTCCTGGAAGCCTTGGTTGGAAAAAATGCTCTAGAGCCCTAGAAGGCTTGGGTAGAGACCAATTTGATGATGTTTTTGTGATGTACGACCGTGAGGTGGAATCACTACTTAATGGGTTGAGGTGGTTGGCCTATGGTATCCCTGGATGGTTTTGGATTGATATGTTTTATAAGTTCCCACATTCATGCTTGGAATATGGAACGTGGGTGACTGGATGAAGAGAGTTTTGTCTCAGCCATGTCTACGATCATGTGGTACCTGGAAGTATCGAACATGGTCATATTTTCCTATGTTTAATAAAATCTAAGCTCTATTGCTTTTGTACTTATTTATACGTGGATTTAATGGTTCTTATCTCATTGTTATTTTCATAGTTTTATGTTGGTTATAAACATTGTTAATTGACTAGTTCTTGTCATGGTTATTTCATGTATTTACTTGTAATTGTTAAAATGATGGATGCAAGGCCTAATTTATGTCATAATAATTCAAGGGAGAAGGTGGTGATCCTTCTTGTAATGTATCATAATATTTTTCATTCTTTCATGCTTTGTCTTGTATTCTAGAGCTATAGGTTGCATTGATGCCAAGTGTTTGATAGAATATCAGTCCGTTTGGGGATGGTCAAGCCTACTCCTGGAGCTAGATTTTGGCTTATTAGTCTTATCATAATGTGTTTAGTGGATTCTAGAAGTTACAAGAAGTTATGAGCAATGGTCAGAATTATGGGCTTGAAAAGTGCCTTAAATCCCGCAGAGCCTGGGACAGGTCTGCTGGAAATAGTCCTTGGACGTAGGCATGCAGGCTTATGGGAGCATCCAAAGTTGTTTGGATGCTAGAATGCCAATAAAATGGGAGTTTCCAAAGGTTTAATAGCCTAAACATTCAGTGGGACCCAAGGGCATTATACCTTAGTGGTTGGGATGGCTCTTGGGAGTGTTGTATTGGCATTATGATGCATGTGTTATCCTTGATGGGAACTCACTTATAATAGAATTCACAGGTTAGTTCAAAGGTGACAAAATGAATACAACAAAATAATAGAACGAATATAGATGTGACAAAATGCATGACAATTCAGAGGAATCTATTCAAAGGAATGATAAAATTGGAAATTCAAGAACTATATGTGGGTTCTGTTAAGCCAAGTCGTGTATGCACATGAGTTCAATAAAGAAAAGTAGAGTATGGTTTTTGTACCATGTTATAATAAATACCAGGTGTCCTTACCATGGTATTGGCCCATGGTAATGAGCACGACAATGAATATCGATCCCATCAAAGATTACCACCAACACTAATGTTGTTTTGAACCATATAGATGAGCACTCAATCACAGGTTTCCTGTGTCCTCCCCCACCATTTTTGTTAGGAAATTGCGATTGTGATTTTCAATCTGCTCTCGGACCTCCGATAATCTCTTCCCCTTTATTTTAGAGGCAACATAACTCGTGATCTTCAACAGGACTTATCTTCTGATCCAGAAGTCCATTTTCAGACTTCAATATACCATTGGAAAGCTAGTTCCAGGCACTCTACAATGCAGAGGGTCTGATTTTTCTTTGAGTGCTTCTATGGTCTGGAAGATGGCTTCAAAATACACTACTATTTGGTAGCTTCGATAAGCTGAAAACTCATAATTGCAGTGAGTGACAACATTGGCTCCAACTAGGGACAATGCCTTACTGGGAAGGCATTGAGAACCTACAGACTAGTAGCCTTCCTTCCATTGGGCATGGATTCATTTCTAAACAAACAATAATTTTGTGAAAGTGGAATTTTCAACATAAACTGGAAATTTCATATAACAATTACAATAAACACATCGGTATTTACAATGAGTGCAAGACATGTACCTCTAGTTTTGGAAATAGAGTTTGAGGAACTGACCATTTACCGACAGTTCCAGAGATTCACCATCCAGATTTTCAAGCATGTACGTGTTATTTCCTCTTTCTTCTGAAATCTTGAAAGTGTCGAACCATAGCGGATCGAATTTTCCATGTTTCCTTTTTCTTCTCTTCAGACATCGTAGTGGAGAACTAAATCTCCTAGTTGAAGAGGTTGATCCTTTTCCTTCTTGTCAAACATGGATTTCATATTTTGTTGGTAATTTGACAATTTGGACCCCACCTGTTCTATTTTCATGGAGCTCAACCAACTGATTTATCCTTCGTGTTAATGCTCTCGGCTCTTCCTCAACTTCCTGTAGTAACTTTGCCACTAACATCGCTAATTGGATTGGTAAGACTGCAACCTTACCATACAATAGCTCAAAAGGCAATTTCCCTGTCAATCGTTTAGGAGTTACTCTGTTTGACCATAGGGAAAACTTTAGTTGGAAGTCTCAGTTCCAATAATTCTAAGTGATGGTCGTCTTCAACATGCTCACCATAGTTTTGTTTGAGGACTTAGCCAAGCCATTACCTTGAGGATAGTAGGTACTGGAGTGCCTGATGATGATATTGAATTTTTGGTAGAAGCTGATGAACTTGGTAGATTTCAAGACCTCAGCATTATCATTGATAATTTTGAAGGGACAACCAAAGCAAGATAGTATGTTCTCCTCCATAAATTTGATTGCCACCGAGTGTGTGGCATTTCTGGCTAGGATGGCCTCTACCCTTTTGGTGAAATAATCCATGGTTGTCAAGATCGACTTGTGTTGGCCACTAGATGGTGGGTTTATTTCTCCTATGAAATTTAGTCCTCGCTATTTGAAAGGTTCTTCCACATGTACTGGAATCGGGGGGAGAGGAGAAAGATTTTTCCTTTCAGCAAACACTTGGCACTTTTGGCACGACCTGACCTAGGAATGAACATTCCCAAATAGTGTAGGCTAGTAGAATCTTACCTTAAGGATTTTATGTGCCGTGGTCTTCCAGCTGTAGTGACCTCCACAAACTCCTCTATGAAAGTCCTCAATCACTTTATGAACGTCGCCCTCTACCAAACTTAACAGAAATACCCCCACCGGGTCTTTCCAGTAGAGTAGGCCATTGGATATGATATATTTTTGTGCTTGAAATCTCAGACTTTGGTATTTGGATTTATCTAGTCCCAACAGGAACCTCAAGAATAAGAGATAATGAGCGATGTTCTTATATCAGGGTTATCCCTCATATTTAGTATAAATATTCTGCTAGATGTTTAATCCTGCATTGATGATCCTGTCGTTTGCCTTCCTCTGTTATCAATTTTATTCCTAAAGCTTGGTAATTTGATTCGGATAAAACCTTGGCCAACCCTTGGCCTTTTATGAACTTAGTAGGCTTTATGTCTAGCTCATATTCTTTTATTTTTGATATCCACCTACCCCTCTTTCCTTTGCTATCTCCTTGCACGAGGATGTCCTTGACTATTTTCATTGGGACAAACATTGTGATTTCCGATTGTATCACATACACACATAATGTCTTCAAACCCTTGACTAGTGAATACGTTTGTTTCTCCATGATTTTATATTTCAACTCAGCATCCCTCAGAGGATTGCATGCCAAGAGACCACCATGAAATTCTGAAGAAGGCTCAGGTTGAGCTTTCCTTTGGAAGCACTAGGAACCATGGGGATTGAGTTATGGTGTCTATTGAGGGTCTTGTGTTGTCAATTATTTGTGTTGTGTTTGTGCTTGATTTTCAACTTTGTTTATATCTAGTGTATGGCCATACCACTTTGTTTATGGTGTCTTATTATATTGGTTTTTGTGGTTTCTTCTTGTTTGTTTTTTGTGCATGCCTTTTAAGTTTCGAGTCTTGGGAATTGGTTGGGAATGAGGAAAGTTAATGGAGCTAAATGAAACCTAACAGGTGATGAAAGACTTGGACGAAGTTGGTGCATGTGTAAGGGTAGATAAATGTAAGAGTATGGCATTAAGCTAAGTTGGTTGGGTCCATTAGTCTAAATAAATGGTGGCGGGACAATCATGAGAAAGCTAACATGAAAATTAAAGTTAAGATATGTGAGGCATCTGATTCCTTGGCTATGTTGGGAATTGTTTCCATTTTCAATATTGTACATGTAGTGCATGAATAAAGGAAGTTCTCTTAACCTTGACCTTGAAATCTAGGAATTATGCTGTGATCATGATTACTTTAAGCTAAGTTTTATATGCATATATGTGTGTATGTATGTTATTATCTGATAGGGTCATCAAGGATCATGATTGTATGTTTATACATATACATGTATGTATCTATGTCACTGTTTAACAGGGTTTTCAGGCATCATTCTTGTGGAGGAATGATTGCTTATGTGGGTGAATGACATGAAGAGATTCCTGGTTCATGAGGAATTAAGTGGGAAGAGTAGCCTGACAAATCTCTAAGGTCAGTATCATGTGGATATCAATTGATATTATGTAATTATACTATGTCTATGTTTATGTTATGGACAGGCTAATGTTGAGAGATACATCAACAGAATGAAAATAGCGTGATCCACAACTTGCTAGGATAAGCATGGATGGTGGAGAGACACTCGAAGTAGGGTTTCTTGGTAGAGACAATGTGGTTTTGGATGTGGGGTGCTACTATGGTGCATATGTTGTATATGTTGTACATGTTGCATTTGTGATGTTGTGCGCATGCAGTGTTATGTATATATAGTGTGTGTACATGTTGTTTATGCGATGTTATGTTCATGGTGGTATAAATAGTGTTGTGCTAATGCTGCATATGTAGTGTTGGGTATAGATGGTGTTGTTTATATGATGGATATGTGGTGTTGTGTATATATTGTACTATGTGCATGATGGATATGCAGTGTTGTGCACATATGGTGTTGTGCACAAGTTGGATATGCAGTGTTCTATACATAGGGTGTTATGTACACGTTATGTACATGTTGTATATGCAGTGCTATGTACATATGGTGTCATGTGCATGTTCTATATGTGGTGTTATGTACATGTGTTGTTGTGTGCATGAATGTAGAAGTGGTGTTGTGAGAATATGGTGTCGTGTATAGGTGGTGTAGTGTACATGTCATGCATATGGTGCTGCCTAAATGTGGTATTGTCTATATGTTATGCGTGCCATGTTGTGTACGTCTGGCGTTGTGTACACATTGTACAAGTGGTATAATGTAAATGTGGCATTGTCTACACGTTGTGCAGGTGGTGTCGTGTACATGTTGTGCAAGTGGTGCTATGTATAGATGGTATTGTCTACATGTTGTACATGTGGTATTATGTGCATGTCATACATGCTACATTGTGTACATGTGGTACTATGTATGTGCATTTTGTAGTCGTGGTATCATGACATGTGTATTCGTTGTGTTATAGTCTATGTAGTACATGTATATGTATTCTGTTGTACATTAGGTGTAGGTGTATCTATTGAGTTATGGTATACACCAGATGTAGGAGTATGTATTGTGTGGTGTTGTACATTGGGTATAGATGTATTATGTCATGTTGTATGCCAGGTGTAGGTACATATCTCATGTGGCATTGTACATCAGCTATAGATGTAGGTGTATGTGTGGTATGTTAGGTGTAGGTGCATGTATTGCATGGTGTTGTATGTCTTGTGTGGTTGTATGTGTGTGATGCACACTATGTGTATGTGCACATGGTTGAGGAGAAGGCACTAGGTATTTGCTAGGTGTAGCAACCGATCCAGTGTGCGTACGAAATAAGGACAAAGGGAGAAGCTAAGGATTGATTAAATGATAAGTATTTGTATTTTATTTCAATTTATTATGCATGTGATCTATGATTCTAGATTATTATGGTTACATGTGATTTATGATTTTTATCTATGATGGTTGTGTTTTGAGCTAACCTGATGTGATATGTTTATACAAGAAGATTTGGTCAAAGATGTTAGTTTGAATTGTTGTGATAGGAGGTGAATAGAATTGCAAGTATACCTTATTGAAGAGCCACCTGTGAGGTATGATTTGAAGTTAATTCAATTTATTTTGAATCTATTGCAAGTTATGTGCTTGGTACAGGAAGCACGAAAATTCCCGATTGGGTGGTTGAAGCTGACTACAAGAATTAGTATTGTTAGTGAAAGGAATTGGAATATGTAACAATATGTTGGTAAAAGCACTTTAAGAGTAGGGCCATTGTGGGAAACTGGTACCAAATAGTGTCCATTTATTTTCACAAGCATGCAATGACTAGTATGATGGTTTTAAGGCAGGGATATGCCTCAGTTTTTGTATCTTCCAATGCGAGGAATCCTTTCCAAGGGATGGACTACCCAGGATGCGGGTGCCAGCAGAACTTGGAAGGTGTGTGACTACACGGAAGGGGATGACTGGATTTCCTGAGGGACTGTATAGTAGAGAAGAGAAGGTTGGGGAATGTATCTTTTTGGTCATTAGCATTTCCATATGGAATTAAATGCACATTAGGAGTGCACCCTGAAACAATGAGACAATAACTGTTCACTTAGAGGAAAATTGGCGCAGGATTATAGCCATGCACATTGGATGCAGATTTGAATTTGATAGTGGATTTTGGACTTCCTGGGAAGGAGGTGAATCTTGGTATTACTTTGAGGGTGGAGGCTTGAGCCTATGGATTCCCTTATTGCAGATGCAGTCATCATATCCTTTTATTTGTTGGTTGAGAAACTGTGCATGTGTATATGCAAGTATTATTGTAAACATTGTATCTGAGATGGATTTATAAAGCTCAATAGACATTATGATTATCTATTGGGTGAAGAAAATGTGTATTTGTGCATATGTGGTTATTATTGTAAATACTGTAATGAGTTGTGTTATAAAGCTCCAGTAAATGGTATGTTTGTCGTATGTTTGTCATGCTTCAACAGTGGTCATTGTAAATACTACAACGAGCTATGTTATAAAGCTCCATGGGTAGTACATTTTGTTTTCAGCGATCTTGCTGGTTATAGGTTTCATTGAACATAGAGGATGGTGTTCCCCCAAATGGGAGGGTTTTGTAACAAACCTGGTTAAAAATTCATGTAAAAATATATAATACCATGGTTAAGGGACATGTATTCCAAGATGAATGGTGGGAAAAACATCCTACTGGGTTTTCATTCAATTTATTATGGTTAAGGAAATTGGAAAAAGCAATGGAAAAATATTTGGGAAGGCATGAGGCATTTATTGGGAGGTATTTATGAAAATAAAGGAAATTAGGAGAAAAGGAAGGTGAAAGGTCATAGGTTGCATGTGAGGAGGAAATTTAAGGAAAATAATGGAAAATGAAGAAAATAGAGGCCTCATTGATCAAAATGCTTCTGAGGATCACTCTATAAGATATGGACATGTTTTGGTGGAGCTCTCTTCTATTCTCTTTATCTCTCATACTCTTGGACACTTAGAGTTTTCTTGGAGCACTCTTGGAGGAGGGTGGCATACTTGGAGTTTTGGAGCAAGAAGGAAAAAGGATGAGCAAGAAAGCACAATAGGACACTGGTATCAACAACTATAATGGGTTTTGCTTGCAGGTACTAAGTTGCATGTATGTTTTCCTCACTATTTTTGGCATGCATGGCATATGCATGCGGTTTGTTGGTAATCATTTGTCACTAGCATGGAGTGTTTCCTAGATTGGCAGTGGATTGCCTAGCCTTGCCATTTCTTGGATAGCCATGGTGTTGTAGGTTCATTTATTTGTGTTTGTGGTTGGTTCTCATGTTTCCTTTAGCTTGGATTGAGTTATTAGTTCTTGGAATCCCTAGCCAGACAAACACTCTAGAATCCCTATAACACCTTGGGTTGGGTTACTAGTCCTAGAAGCCTCAGTTGGACAAATGCTTTGGAAGCCCTTGGTGGGTTGAGTTACTAGTCCTAGAAACTCCGGTTGGACAAACGCTCTAGAATCCAGGAATAATATGTGGGTTGAGTTAATAGTACTGGAAGCCTCCGTTGGAAAAAATGTTCTAAAGCCCTAGAAGGCTTGGGTAGAGACCAATTTGATGATGTTTTTGTGATGTACGACTGTGAGGTGGAATCACTACTTAATGGGTTGAGGTGGTTGGCCTATGGAAGCCCTGGATGGTTTTGGATTGATGTTTTTTATAAGTTCCCACATTCATGCTTTGTCTAAGCCATGTCCACAATCATGTGGTACGTAGAAGTATCGAACATGGTCATATTTTCCTATGTTTAATTAAATCTAAGCTCCATTGCTTTTGTACTTATTTATATGTGGATTTAATGGTTCTTATCTCATTGTTATTTTCATAGTTTTATGTTGGTTATCAACATGGTTAATTGACTAGTTCCTGTCATGGTTATTTCATGTATTTACTTGTAATTGTTAAAAATATGGATGCAAGACCTAATCAATGTCATAATAATTGAAGGGAGAAGGTGGTGATCCTTCTTGTAATGTCTCATAATATTTTTCATTCTTTCATGCTTTGTCTTGTATTCTAGAGCTATAGATTGCATTGATGCCAAGTGTTTGACAGAATGTCAATCCATTTGGGGATGGTCAGGCCTACTCCTAGAGCTAGTTTTTGGATTATTAGTCTTATCATAATGTGTTTAGTGGATTCTGGAAGTTACAACAAGTTATGAGCAGTGGTCAGAATTACGGGCTTGAAAAGTTAAATCCCACAGACTCTCGCACAGGTCTGCTGGAAATAGTCCTTGGACATAGGCATGCAGGCTCATGGGAGCATCCAAAGTTGTTTGGACGCTAGAATGCCAATAAAATCTGAGTTTCCAAAGATTTAATAGCTTAAACTTTCAGTGGGACCCAAGGGCATTATACCTTAGTGGTTGAGATGGCTCTTGGGAGTGTTGTATTGGCATTATGATGCATGTGTTGTCCTTGATGGAAACTCACTTATAATATAATTCACAGGTTAGTTCAAAGGTGACAAAATGAATACAATAGAATAATAGAATGAATATAGATGTGACAAAATGAATGACAATTCAGAGGAATTTGTTCAAAGGAATGATAAAATTGGAAATTCAAGAACTATATGTGGATTTTGTTAAGCCAAGTCGTGTATGCATGCGAGCTAAATAAAGAAAAATAGAGTATGGCTTTTGTACCATATTATTCTAAATACCAGGTGTCCTTACCATGGTATTGGCCCATGGTAATGAGCACGACAACAAATATTGATCCCATCAAAGATTACCACCAACACTAATGTTGTTTTGACCCATATAGATGATCACTCAGTCGCAGGTTTCCAGTGTCCTCTCTCGCTGTTGTTGCTAGGAAATTGCGATTTTGATTTTCAATCTACTCCCAAACCTCTGATAATCTCTTCCCCTTCATTTTAGAGGCAACATAACCCATGATATTCAACAGGACTTATCTTCTGATCCAGAAGTCCATTTTCGGACTTCAATATACCATTGGAAAGCTCGTTCTAGGTACTCTACAATGCAGAGTGTCTGATTTCTCTTTTGAGTGCTTCTATGGTCTTGAAGATGGCTTCAAAATACACTACTCTTTGGCAGCTTTAATAAGCTGAAAACTCATAATTGCAGTGAGTGACAACATTGGCTCCAACTGGGGACAGTGCCTTACTGGAAAGGTACTGAGAACCTACAGACTAGTAGCCTTCCTTCCATTAGGCATGGATTTATTTCTAAACAAAAATAATTTTGTGAAAGTGGAATTTTCAACATAAACTGGAAATTTCATATAACAATTACAGTACACACACCGGTATTTACAATGAGTGCAGGACATGTACCTCTAGTTTTGGAAATAAAGTTTGAGGAACTGACCAATTACCCATAGTTCCAGAGATTCACCATCTAGATTTTCAATCATGTACGTGTTATTTCCTCTTTCTTCTGCAATCTTGAAAGGGTCGAACCATAGCGGATTGAATTTTCCATGTTTCCTTTTTCTTCTCTTCGAACGTCCTAGTGGAGAACTAATTCTCCTAGTTGTAGAGGTTGATCCTTTTCCTTCTTGTCAAACATGGATTTCATCTTTTGTTGGTAATTTGACAATTTGGCCCCAACCTATTCTATTTTCATGGAGCTCGACCAATTGATTTATCCTTCGTGTCAATGCTCTCGGCTCTTCCTCAACTTCCTGTAGTAACTTTTCCATTGACATCACTAATTGGATTGGTAAGACTACAACCTTACCATACAATAACTCAAAAGCTGATTTCTCTTTGGATCGTTTAGGAGTTACTTTGTTGGACCATAGGGAAAACTTCAGTTGGGAGTCTCAATTCCAATAATTCTTGGTGATGGTCTTCTTCAACACGCTCACCATAGTTTTGTTTGAGGACTTAGCCAAGCCATTACCTTGAGGATAGTAGGCAATGGAGTGCCTGATGATGATATTGAACTTTTGGCAGAAGCTGATGAACTTGGTAGATTTCAAGACCTCGGCATTATCATTGATAATTTTGAAGGGACAGCCAAAGCGAGATAGTATGTTCTCCTCCATAAATTTGATTGCCACCGAGTCTGTGGCATTTCTGGCAAGGATGGCCTCTACCCTTTTGGTGAAATAATCCATGGTTGTCAAGATCCACTTGTGTTGGCCATTGGATGGTGGGTTTATTTCTCCTATGAAATTTAGTCCCCACTGTTTGAAAGGTTCTTCCACATGTACTAAAATTGGGGGGAGAGGAGAAAGATTTTGCCTTTCAGTAAACAATTGGCACTTTTGGCATGACCTGACCTAGGAATGAACATTCCCAAACAGTGTAGGCTAATAGAATCTTACCTTGAGGATTTTATGTGCCGTGGTCTTCCAGTTGTAGTGACCTCCACAAACTCCTCCGTGAAAGTCCTCAATCACTTTATGAACGTCACCCTCTAACAAACATAACAGAAATACCCCCACCAAGTCTTTCATGTGGAGTAGGCCATTGGATATGATATATTTTTGCGCTTGAAATCTCAGAGTTTGGTATTTGGATTTATCCAGTCCCAGCAGGAATGTTAGGAATAAGAGATAATGAGCGATGTTCTTATACCAGGGTTATCACTCATATTTAGCATAAATATTCTGCTTAGATGTTTTAATCCTGCATTGATGATCCTCTCGTTTGCCTTCCTCTGTTATCAAGTTTATTCCTAAAGCTTGGCAATTTGATTCAGATAAAAACTTGGCCAACCCTTGGCCTTTTATGAACTTAGTAGGCTTTATGTCTAGCTCATATTCTTGTATTTTTGATATCCACGTACCCCTCTTTCCTTCGCTATCTCCTTGCACGAGGATGTCCTAGACTGTTGTCGTTGGGAAAAATGTTGTGATCTCCGATTTTATCACATACACACATAATGTCTTCAAACCCTTGACTAGTGAATACGCTTGTTTCTCCAAGATTTTATATTTCAACTCAGCATCCCTCAGGGGATTGTGTGGCAAGAGACTGCCATGAAATTCTGAAGAAGGCTCAGGTTGATCTTTCCTTTGGAAGCACTAGGAACCATGGGGATTGAGTTATGGTGTCTATTGATCTTCTTGTGTTTTCAATTATTTGTAATGTGTTTGCACTTGATTTTAAAATTTGTTTATATCTAGTGTATGGCCATACCACTTTGTTTATGGTGTCTTATTGTATTGGTTTTTGTGGTTTCCTCTTGTTTGTTTTTTGTGCTTTCCTTTTAAGTTTCGAGTCTTGGGAATTGGTTGGGAATGAACAAAGTTAATGGAGTTAGAGAACAACTAAATGAAACCTAACAGGTGATGAAAGACTTGGATGAAGTTTGTGCATGTGTAAGGGTAGCTAAATTTAAGAGTATGACATTTAGCTAAGTTGGTTGGGTCCATTAGTGTAAATAGATGGTGGCGGGACAATCATGAGAAAGCTAACATGAAAATTACAGTGAACAGATGTGAGGCATCTGATTCCTTGGCTATGTTGGAAATTGTTTCCATTTTCAATATTATACATGTAGTGCATGAATAAAGGAAGTTTTCTTAACCTTGACCTTGAGATCTAGGAATTATGTTATGATCATGATTACTTTAAACTAATTTTTATATGCATATATGTGTGTATGTGCATTGTTATCTTATAGGGTCATCAAGGATCATGATTGTTATGTTTATACATATACATGTATGTATATATGTCACTGTTTAACAGGGTTGTCAGGCGTCGTTCTTGTGGAGGAATGATTACTTATGTGGGCGAATGACACGAAGAGATTCCTGGTTCATGAGGAATCAAGTGGGAAGTGTAGCCTGACAAATCTCCGAGGTCAGTATTGTGTTGATATGAATTGATATTATGTGATTATACAATGTCTATGTTTATGTTATGGACAAGCTAATGCTAAGACATACATCAATAGAATGAAAATAGCGTGATCCACAACTTGCTAAGATAAGCATGGATGGTGGAGAGACACTCGAAGCAGGGATGCTTGGTAGAGACATTGTGGTTTTGGATGTGGGATGCTACTATGGTGCATATGTTGTATATGTTGTACATGTTGCATTTGTGATGTTGTGCACATGCGGTGTTATGTATATATAGTGTGTGTACATGTTGTTTATGCGACGTATGTACATGGCGATATAGATAATGTTGTGCTAATGTTGCATATGTAGTGTTGGGTATAGATGGTGTTGTTTATATGATGGATATGTGGTGTTGTATACATATTGTACTATGTGCATGATGGATATGCGGTGTTGTGCACGTATGGTGTTGTGCATGTATGGTGTTGTGCACATGTTGGATATGTAGTGTTGTGTACGTAGCATGTTATGTACACGTTATGTACATGTTGTATATGTAGTGCTATGTACATATGGTGTTATGTGCATGTTGTATATGTGGTGTTATGTACATGTGGTGTTGTGTGCATGAATGTACAAGTGGTGTTGTGAGCATGTGGTGCCATGTACATGTTTTACATATGGTGTTGTGTGCAGGTGGTCTTGTGTACATGTCATGCATATGGTGTTGTGTACATGTGGTATTGTGTACATGTCTTGCATGCCATGTTGTATACACCTGGCGTCGTGTACACGTTGTAGAAGTGGTACAATGTAAATGTAGCATTGTGTACACATTGTGCAGGTGGTGTCGTGTACATGTTGTGCAAGTGGTTCTATGTAAAGATGGTATTGTCTACATGTTGTACATGTGGTATTATGTGCATGTTGTACATGCTATTTTGTGTAAATGTGGTACTATGTATGTGAATTTTGTAGTCGTGGTATTATGACATGTGTATTTGTTGTGTTGTAATCTGTGTAGTACATGTATATGTATTGTGTTGTACATTAGGTGTAGGTGTATCTATTGTGTTATGGTATACACCGGATGTAGGAGTATGTATTGTGTGGTGTTGTACATTGGGTATAGATGTATTATGTCATGTTGTATGCTAGTTGTAGGTACATGTATCGTGTGGCATTGTACATCAGTTATATATGTAGGTGTGTGTGTGGTATGTTAGGTGTAGGTGCATGTATTGCATGGTGTTGTATGTCTTGTGTGGTTGTATGTGTGTGATGCACACTATGTGTATGTGCACATGGTTGAGGAGAAGGCACTGGGTATTTGTTGGGTGTAGCAACCAATCCGGTGTGAGTATGGAATAAGGACAAAGGGCAAAGCTAAGGATTGATTAAAGGATAAGTATTTGTATTTTATTTTAGTTTTATTATGCATGTGATCTATGATTCTAGATTATGATGGTTACATGTGATTTATGAATTTTATCTATGATTGTTGTGTTTTGAGCTAACCTGATGTGATATGTTTATACATGACGATTTGGTCAAAGATGTTTGTATGATTTGTTGTGATAGGAGGTGAATAGAATTGCAAGTATACCTTATTGAAGAGCCACCTGTGAAGTATGATTTGAAGTTAATTCAATTTATTTTGAATCTAATGCAAGTTATGTGCTTGGTACAGGAAGCACAAAAATTCCCAATTAGGTGGTTGAAGCTGACTACAAGAATTAGTATTGTTAGTGAAAGGAATTGGAATATGTAACAGTGTGCTGGTAAAAGCACTTCAAGAGTAGGGCCATTATGGGAAACTGGTACCAAATAGTGTCCATTTATTTTCACAAGCATGCTATGACTAGTATGATGGTCTTAAGGCAGGGATATGCCTCAGTTTTTGTATCTTCCAATGCGAGGAATCCTTGCCAAGGGATGGACTACCCAGGATGGGGGTGCCAGTAGAACTTGGAAGGTGTGTGACTACACGGAAGGGGATGACTGGATTTCCAAAGGGACTGTGTAGTAGAGAAGAGAAGGTTGGGGAATGTATTTTTTTGGTCATTAGCACTTCCATATGGAATCAGATGCACATTAGGAGTGCACCTTGGAACACTAAGACAATAACTGTTCACTTAGAGGACAAGTGGTGCAGGATTATAGCCGGACATTGGATGCAGATTTGAATTTCATAGTGGATTTTGGACTTCCTCAGAAGGAGGTGAATCTTTGTATTACTTTGAGGGTGGAGGTGTGAGCCTCTGGATTCCCTTATTGCGGATGCAGGCATCATATCCTTTTATTTTTTGGTTGAGAAAATGTGCATTTGTATATGCAAGTATTATTGTAAACACTGTAACCGAGATGGATTTATAAAGCTCCATAGACATTATGATTATTTGTTGGGTGAAGCAAATGTGTATTTCTGCATATGTGGTTATTATTGTAAATATTGTAATGAGTTGTGTTATAAAGCTCCAGTAAATGGTATGTTTGTCATGCTTCAACACTGGTCATTGTAAATATTGCAACGAGCTATGTTATAAATCTCCATGGGTAGTACGTTTTGTTTTTAGTGATCTTGTTGGTTATAGGTTTCATTGAACATAGAGGATGGTGTTCCCCCAAATGGGAGGGTTTTGTAACAAACCTGGTTAAAAATTCATGTAAAAATATATAATACCATGGTTAAGGGACACGTATTCCAAGATGAATGGTGGGAAAAACATCCTACTAGGTTTTCATTCAGTTTATTATGGTTAATGAATTTGGAAAAGGCAATGGAAAAATATTTGGAAAGGCAGGAGGCATTTATTGGGATGTATTTATGAAAAAAAAGGAAATTAGGAGAAAAGGAAGGTGAAAGGTCATAGGTTGCATTTGAGGAGGAAATTTTAGGAAAATAATGGAAAATGAAGAAAATAGAGGCCTCATTGATTAAAATGCTTCTGAGGATCACTCTGCAAGTTTTGGACATGTTGGTGGAGCTCTCTTCTATTCTCTTTATCTCTCATACTCTTGGACACTTAGAGTTTTCTTGGAGCACTCTTGGAGGAGTGTGGCATACTTGGATTTTTGGATCAAGAAGGAAAAAGGAAGAGCAAGAAATTGCAAGAGGACACTAGTATCAACAACTATAATGGGTTTTGATTGCAGGTAATAAGTTGCATGTATGTTTTCCTCACTAGTTTTGGCATGCATGGCATATGCATGTGGTTTGTTGGTAATCATTTGTCACCAGCATGGAGTGTTTCCTGGATTGATAGTGGATTGCCTAGCTTTTCCATTTCCTGGATAGCCACGATGTTGTAGGTTCATTTATTTGTGTTTTTGGTTGGTTCTCATGTTTCCTTTAGCTTGGATTGAGTTACTAGTTCTTGGAATCCCTTGTTGGACAAACACTCTAGAAGCCCTATAACACCTTGGGTTGGGTTACTAGTCCTAGAAGCCTCATTTGGACAAACGCTTTGGAAGCCCTTGGTGGGTTGAGTTACTAGTCCTAGAAGCTCTGGTTGGAAAAACGTTGTAGAAGCCTCGAATAAGATGTGGATTTAGTTAATAGTCCTAGAAGCCTTAGTTGGAAAAAACACTCTAAAGCCCTAGAGGGCTTGGGTAGAGACCAATTTGATGATGTTTTTGTGATGTACGACTGTGAGGTGGAATCACTACTTAATGGGTTGAGGTGGTTGGCCTATGGAAGCCCTGGATGGTTTTGGATTGATGTGTTTTATAAGTTCCCACATTCATGCTTGGAATATGGAACGTGGGTGATTGGATGAAGAGAGTTTTGTCTCAACCATGTCTACGATCATGTGGTACGTGGAAGTATCGTAAGTTGTCATATTTTCCTATGTTTAATTAAATCTAAGCTCTATTGCTTTTGTACTTATTTATATGTGGATTTAATGGTTCTTATCTCATTGTTATTTTCATAGTTTTATGTTGGTTATCAACATAGTTAATTGACTAGTTCCTGTCATGGTTATTTCATGTATTTACTTGTAATTGTATGAATGCAAGACCTAATTGATGTCATAATAATTCAAGGGAGAAGGTGGTGATCCTTCTTGTAATGTCTCATAATATTTTTCATTCTTTCATGCTTTGTCTTGTATTCTAGAGCTATAGATTGCATTGATGCCGAGTGTTTGACAGAATGTCAGTCTGTTTGGGGACGATCAGGCCTACTCCTGGAGCTAGTTTTTGGCTTATTAGTCTTATCATAATTTTTTTAGTGGATTCTAGAAGTTACAACAAGTTATAAGCAGTGGTCAGAATTATGGGCTTGAAAAGTGCCTTAAATCCCACAGACTCTTGCACAGGTCTACTAGAAATAGTCCTTGGACATAGGCATGCAGGCTTATGGGAGCATCCAAAGTTGTTTGGACACTAGAATTTCAATAAAATGGGAGTTTCCAAAGGTTTAATAGCTTAAACATTCAGTGGGACCCAAGGGCATTATACCTGAATGGTTGGGATGGCTCTTGGGAGTGTTGTATTGGCATTATGATACTGTGTTGTCCTTGATGGAAACTCACTTATAACAAAATTCACAAGTCAGTTCAAAGGTGACAAAATGAATACAACAAAATAATAGAATGAATATAGATTTGACAATATGCATGAAAATTCAGAGGAATATGTTCAAAGGAATGATAAAATTGGAAATTCAAGAACTATATCTCGGTTCTGTTAAGCCAAGTCGTGTATGCACGCGAGTTCAATAAAGAAAGTAGAGTATGGTCTTTGTACCATGTTATTCTAAATGTCAGGTGTCCTTACCATGGTATTGGCTCATGGTAGTGAGCACGAAACCAAATATTGATCCCATCAAAGACTACCACCAACACTAATGTTGTTTTGACCCATATAGATGATCACTCAATCACAGGTTTCCTCTATCCTCCCCCATTTTTGTTGCTAGGAAATTGCGATTGTGATTTTCAATCTGTTCCCAAACCTTCGATAATCTCTTCCCCTTCATTTTAGAGGCAACATAACCCATGATCTTCAACAGGACTTATCTTCTGATCCAAAAGTCCATTTTCAGACTTCAATATACCATTGGAAAGCTCGTTCCAAGCACTCTACAATGCAAGGCGTCTGATTTTTCTTTGAGTGCTTTTGTGGTCTAGAATATGGCTTCAAAATACACTACTCTTTGGTAGATTTGATAAGCTGAAAACTCATAATTGCAGTGAGTGATAACATTGGCTCCAACTAGGGACAATGCCTTACTAGCAAGGCGGTGAGAACCTGCAGACTAGTAGCCTTCCTTCCATTGGGCATGGATTCATTTCTAAACAAACAATAATTTTGGGAAAGTAGAATTTTCAACATAAACTGGAAATTTCATATAACAATTACAATACACACACCGGTATTTACAATGAGTGCAAGACATGTACCTCTAGTTTTGGAAATAGAGTTTGAGGAACTGACCATTTACCGACAGTTCCAAAGATTCACCATCCAGATTTTCAAGCATGTACATGTTATTTCATGTTTCTTCTATAATATTGAAAGGGCTGAACCATAGCAGATCGAATTTTGCATGTTTCCTTTTTCTTCTCTTCAAACGTCCTAGCGGAGAACTAAATCTCCTAGTTGAAGAGGTTGATCCTTTTCCTTCTTGTCAAACATGGATTTCATCTTTTGTTGGTAATTTGACAATTTGGCCCCCACCTGTTCTATGTTCATGGAGCTCGACCAACAGATTTATCCTTTGTGTCAATGCTCTCGGCTCTTCCTGAACTTCCTGTAGTAACTTTGCCACTGACGTCGATAATTGGATTGGTAACACTGCAACCTTACCATACAATAGCTCAAAAGTTGATTTCCCTGTGGATCGTTTAGGAGTTACTTTGTTGGACCATAGGGAAAACTTCAGTTGGGAGTCTCAGTTCCAATAATTCTTGGTGATGGTCTTCTTCAACACGCTCACCATAGTTTTGTTTGAGGACTTAGCCAAGCCATTACCTTGAGGATAGTAGGTAGTGGAGTGCCTAATGATGATATTGAATTTTTGGCAGAAGCTGATGAACTTGGTAGATTTCAAGACCTGAGCATTATCATTGATAATTTTTAAGGGACAACCAAAGCGAGATAGTATGTTCTCCTCCATAAATTTGATTGCCACCGAGTGTGTAGCATTTCTGGCTAGGATGGCCTCCACCCTTTTGGTGAAATAATCCATGGCTGTTAAGATCCACTTGTGTTGGCCACTGGATGGTGGGTTTATTTCTCCTATGAAATTTAGTCCCCACTGTTTGAAAGGTTCTTCCACATGTATTGGAATCGGGGGTAGAGGAGAAAGATTTTTCCTTTCAGCAAACACTTCTCACTTTTGGCAGGACCTGACCTGGGAATGAACATTCCCAAACAGTGTAGGCTAGTAGAATCTTACCTTGAGGATTTTATGTGCCGTGGTCTTCCAGCTGTAGTGACCTCCACAAACTCCACTGTGAAAGTCCTCAATCACTTTATGAATGTCGCCCTCTGCCAAACGTAACATAAATACCCCCGCTAGGTCTTTCCAGTAGAGTAGGCCATTGGATATGATATATTTTTGCGCTTGAAATCTCAGAGTTCAGTATTTGGATTTATCCAGTCCCAGTGGGAACCTCAGGAATAAGAGATAATGAGTGATGTTCTTATACCAGGGCTATCCCTCATATTTAGCATAAATATTCTGCTTAGATGTTTTAATCCTGCATTGATGATCCTCTCATTTGCCTTCCTCTATTATCAAGTTTATTCCTAAAGCTTGCTAATTTGATTCGGATAAAACCTTGGCCAATCCTTGGCCTTTTATGAACTTAGTAGGCTTTATGTCTAGCTCATATTCTTGTATTTTTGATATCCACCTACCCCTCTTTCCTTCGTTGTCTCCTTGCATGAGGATGTCCTTAACTGTTGTCATCGAGACAAATGTTGTGATTTCTGATTGTATCACATACACACATAATGTCTTCAAACCCTTGACTAGTGAATACGCTTGTTTCTCAAAGATTTTATATTTCAACTTAGCATCCCTCAGGAATTGGTTGAAGAAGGCAATGGGTTGTTCATAACCATCTTTATTTTTCTATAGCAGCACTGTGGCAATAGTATGTTGGGAAGAAAAAGAGAAGATATAGAAGGGCGTTTAATAGTAGGTTCTGACTAGTACTGGGGCTTCAGCCAAAGCTTCTTTAATTCTAATGAAAGAATCTCGGGGGGTAGGGCTACACTTTACTTCATTTTCCCTCTTAAGCATGTCCCAAATACACTTAGACCTCTTTCTTATTTCTCGACAAAGGAATATGGCTAATGGCTTTGACTCTTTTAGGATCAATCTTCACACCTTCCTGTGCTACTCTGTATCCTAATAGCTTTCCCTCACTCAAGGTGAATTGAGATTTGTTGGGATTCAAAGAAAGACCATATCTCCTGCATTTATCAAAAGTGAGTTTTAAGTGGACAATGTTCTCTTCATCAATCTTAGAAAAGACTTTGATATCGTTTAAATAAACCACCACGAATGTGTACTTCTCTCCTATGATAACTATGTCCATGGATCTCTGAAATGTGGCCCCTGCATTAATAAGACTGAAGGGCATGTGAGTGTACAAGAATGTTCCCCACGTGGTGGTGAAAGCAGTTTTCTTTTGATCATCAGGGTGGACTACCACCTGGTTGTAACCAGAGAACCCATCCATCATGGACATTTTGGCTGAGCCAACCACCTTCTGCAATATATAATCCATCTTAGGCAGTAGGTAGTTGTCTTTCAGTGACGCCCTGTTTAGATTCTGAAAATATACACATAGCCTTATTTCTCCGCTCTTTTTCTAGACAGGGACTAGGTTTGCCACCCACTCTGAGTACCTTAAAAGTCACTATGATCTTTGCCTGTAGTAGCTTTCTCACTTATTTTTAAATGGAGGGGAGTAAAAGTGGATTTATCTGCTTGATTTTTTGCTTGCATGGATTTATTCCACTCTTCAAAGGATATTATGTTGAATGATGTTAGTATCAAATGCTTTCAAATCCTCATAAGACCAAGAAAAAACATCCTTGTAGATTTTGAATAGATTTAAATACCTTTTTTTGTATTTCAAGGGGATTCCTTTTGATAGCCTGATCATCTGGGGTTCCTCCTCTGAGTTGATGTTGCAGTCTTCTACTTGATCGTCTATTTCCGAAGCCATTGGTTTGGAGACTCTATCGTCCTTATTAAAAATCCTTTCTAGTGGGACTAGACTGTAAGGGATAATATTCCCTTTCAATTGAAAAATTTTGCACCCAACCACTGTGTCTTTCCACAAAGTGGCGTCTTGATCTACTTCTTCTTCTTCTTGATCAATGGTGGAGTGGTGAACTCCCCAATGACTTCTATGAAACTTTTCACCTACTTGTCATATCCTCGAATACCTGTCAGTTCTTGACATTATCAAATATAGAGGTTTTGTATCTGACTTCCACCTCATATCTGAGGAACAGATTTTGAGGGGGCCTGAAGCTTCTTGTCACTACCGCAACAAAGTCAGCCATTCTATCTTCTTCCCTAGTCAGAAATTGGATATTAAAGGCCAAGAAAAAATTATCAACTAGATCCCATACTTCATTTCAGTAATTCCTTAGTCTAGGATGTCTGGCCTGGCATTTATTTCTGATCTGCCTTACAACCAGCTTATAGTCTCCATAGACTATTAGACATTCAATATTTATATTCTTTATTGTTTCTAGCCCAAGGAGGAATGTTGCATACTCCGCCGCGTTGTTGGTCACGTTAAACTCCAACTTGAATGAGAGGGGTATCAGGCTGCCCTCAGGAGATACCAACAATACTCCAGCTCCATTTCCTTCTTTTGAATTTTCTCCGTCAAAGTATAATTTCCATACTTTGATTTCATTTGCGTGCTGGTGTTCTAACTACCTTGTGGGATAGGCAGGAGAGGTCGCTTTCTTTCCCATGCAGTGGGGAGTTTTTTGAGCCTTTAGCTAGGGTCATAGTTTTTACAAACCTGGACTCTCTATACAACCTCCTTTGCTCACCTCCAAAAGTGGGAATAGTGGCATAAGTCAGATCTAACTTGATAGAGCCCCCCACCTTGGAACCCCAAGATCTAGATAAGAGCATGTTGAACTGAGGGGGAATGTCTTCCACTACTATGTCCATTACCACACTCTACACAGGGATCTAAGCCTCGTTTACCACCAAATTCTTTATCATTCCCAAGCATTTGACCCTCTTAGAGTCAAGGGAGTATAGGTCCTTGTAGGGCTTGGTGATATGCAAGCCTAGCTGTTCCATCACTGCTAATGGAATGAGGTTGTGTGCGGCTCCAAAGTCCAACATGCAATTATGTAGTAAGAGGTCATGGATTAACAGGGTCACGTAGAAGGGTGCAGTAGAAGGATCAAGTTATTCCACATGCGGCCCAAAGAGAACCATTGGCCTCTCCTCTTGGAGTTTTAAACCATCATGGGTTGGTGCGAAGGTGGATGGATGCATAAATTGAGAGACTTGAGCTTTATAAGTAGCCTGCTTTAGAAGCTAAATCAGAGGAACATGAATTTTTACCTTTTCAAGCTCCTTCTAAAGATTCAATGTGGGTTGGACTTTTTTTATACTTCCTAGATCTGCTTCTTCTTCCTTACCACTAGTAGTTTTTAGTGAACATGTGCCTCCTTTTCTGTGTGTACCTCGGAACTATTGCTTTCCTTATTAGAGGATACCTTTATCTTGGAAGTGTCGGTATTTATCTTACCTTTCCTTTTATCTAGTACTGGGGGAATAACTTGGGGAGCATTTCCCTCTCGTTGTTCTGGTTCCCTTGACCTCTTCTTTGAAGATATTAGATCATACTTACAATGTGGTTGTTCTTGCATGAAAACTGCAAACTGTTTACAATAATAATCCATATCCTCCTCATTTTTTGTTGCTTCTCTATCATGACTGATCTCCTGCTGAACCATGTTTTCATGTTCTTCTTCGTGGAATGTGTAATACAAGTTTCCCTGCATCTCATGTGTATCCGAAAATTGTTCATCGGGATCATCTTCTAAATATAGGGGATGAGGGATCTGATCGAGTTGTTCGTTTATTTCCCTTGGAAGTATTTGTAATGGAGGCCTTCTATATTGCAGGTTATAACCTCGGTTACTGTTTTGAACATTCTATTTGGAGAGACTCTAATTCTCATGTTCAAGCTTCCAACCTTATGTGATAGACTCATGATGAGTTTATCCAGTTCATCCCACTTCAATTTTGCTGATTCTCTAGCTTGAACAGAGGAGGATGCCTCTTCTTTCCCTCTTTTATTTTCAGTAGGTTCCTTCTTTCCTCTTGACTTCCTGGATGAGGTGATATTTTCTTCCACCTCAAGAGCATCGATTTGGAGTTCATCTAAAGTGAGGGACTTCCTTTCCCTTAGAGTAAAACCAAAGTCAGGTTCAAATGCTCCCAAAAAATCTACTTGAGCTACAGCTGTAGGAGGCTTTATCTCACCCAATAGGTTATTGTACTGCTTATTGAACCTTTTGATAAATTTTGAGATATCCTCTTTGGGCTTCTTCCTTATTGCGTTAAAATCTATGAGGAGGTACTCATGATTTCTCTTTTCACCCCATTTTTATGTGAAAGAGCATTCAAGTTCCTCCCAGGTAGTGATGGAGGCATTAGGTAGGGCTTTTAACCATTTTCTAGCTTCTCCATCTATGGATTATACAAAAAATCTCATGACCACATCCAATTGTTCCACGTTTAAATTCTCAGCAAAGGCACAAAAGGTTTCGATGTGTCTATGTGCAATGTTATCATCCTCCCCATTGATCCTAGGAAGAAGCTTTAGGTAGTCTAAGGGCATGACACTTAGGGGTTGAGGTTAATTAAGAGGGGCATATTTATTTTTAAAAAAACTTGGAAGAATCATCTAGGTTAAAGGAGGGGGATTGAGACTTTCCTGAGGAACTTGGGCCAAAAACATAGTGGTAGGATTGGCTAGACTGAAAGCAGGGTAGGTAAGGTTTAGGAGTAATTATTGAGCAGTGAGTAACAATGGGTTGAGAGTTGGATGAGGAGGCTTCAAAGACTGATGGGACGATAGTACATGCCATAGGAGTTTTATCCTTCGAAACTTTCCTGAAAATTATTTTCTCTAGGTCATATACAAATGTGGCTTTATACTAAGAAGTACCTTAGTGAGTGTGAGGCTTTTTAAAAGCTAGGATGATAAATGGTGATGGGGTGTGTGGAGTCACCAAGGTGATATGGATGAAATCAAAATTTCTTTGCTCACCTACACAAAGAGTGTTCAGTTTGTCATATCCCAAGTGAAAAATCCTTCAATACATCCCCAACAACGGTGCCAGAAGATGTTGTCGCTCCGAGAGACAGCCTCATATTGGTTACAAGACCAATGCATGGGCACATCCAGATTCAATGTGTCTCGTAAGATTCTCAAGATATAGGTGACATCACATAGACTTCATAAATATATATATATATATATATATATATATATATAGAGAGAGAGAGAGAGAGAGAGAGAGAGAGAGAGAGAGAGAGAGAGAGAGAGAGAGAGAGAGTGGAATGGGTTGGTTCATTCATCTAAAGGAGTAAGCCATGGATTTCTCGTATTTCTTCACATATACAAATTGCATAATGATATGCATAAACAGCGGAGTCCGAGTAGTTTAAGGACTTACAGTTTAATAAGATTTTGCAGAGTTATGAGAAAGAATAAGGAGAATGAGTAACTCATCAGATATAGCTTAACACATCAAGAATTCTACACTTATCACATAGAGCTTGAGGCATCAAGAATTTATACACTTGTCTGAGTTATAGGTAGATATAATGGATAAAAGAGGGACTTAATGCTATGATTCATGTAGCGCAACTTTAAAGATATAATTTCAATAACCCATATAGGCACATGGATTATTAAGTCAATAGAAATGAATATGTGAGGAAGTATGAAATATTTCTAGTAGCTACGATTGCATGATTCAAAGAAGAAACATGAAAAAAATGGGTTTAAACAAAGAGATAACATACTGTAATACTTGAAGGCAGAATCACCACTATTTACTTGATATTCTAAAAGATCAGAATTATAAAGTTATACAGTTTGAAAATAACATACAACTTTTTCTTTAGAATTTCTGAACCTTTGTGAAGTGGTGCTTCCCCCTATTTATCTCGAGAGGGGGAGTGTTGATCATTCATTACATCAAAATATCTTCGGCTGAGTCTCACCTATCAGGGTAACTAGCTATCTCGGTCAGGGATGGCTTTGTGGCCCAAAAACATTGTAAAATATTAATTGCCTCATTTAATGGTGACACATTACAGGGTAATAAAACAAGTCAACAATTAGGTTAGAATGTAAACAAAAATATCTTCATGCCCATCCCTGTGATCACTTCTGCTTCAGGTTGTAGTTTTCTCATGGTATGGCCTCCTGTGCTGCTCGGCTGACTCCCGTAACTTCTACCTTTATTGCTTCAACCATTCCTCCTTTAAAGCTGGGAGTGGGTAGTATCAAGAGCCGAGGACCCCTGAGCCGTACTTCGCATTCCCTCTATAAGGGGCACCTTGCTGAGTACTCAACTCTTCCCGAGTTACTAAGTCCTTGTTTTCCTCTATCGGCGTTGACCCTGGTTTTGTGTCACAAAGGGCCTTTCTAGATCAACCCATGTTAGGTTTGAATGCTCCCTCTTTCTTATTAAATGCCACAACTGCTGACTTGTCGTGCCTTTAAAGTTTTGTACAACCGAGTCATGGAGTTCTCATATCAGGGTTTCTCACTGGAAAGATTTTACAGGATGGGGCATCTAGATCCACTTTAGTCCCTTTTGCCTCATGTGACAGGAAGCTATGACTGAGTGCTTGGTCCATTGGGTGCTGGAGTCTTCAGACTCCCCTCTAGGGGCCTCCTTCCTTTGTTACGTAAAATCCCACACATTGGTGGTTTAACATGCTTTCCCTTTGATATCTCCCCTTGACCCTTGTGATCATCGATCTACAGTATTGGGCCCACCCGAGGTATTGCAATCGCAATACGAGAGAGAGTGTGAGGGTGAGTGGTTTTCGAAGGGGGGCATGAGCAGTAAGGGGTATGTGAGGGCGGAGGATGTGAAATGATATGAGAGGGATACGTAGCAGTGGGGCATGGTGGGGAAATCGCTTTTTCGAACTCCCCTAATCTGGTTCTCAGTAATTAGCTCAAAAGTCAAAGTTCTCAGAAATGCTTGAAGCCTGAACGAATGTGTACGTCTCGGAAAACCTATTCTAATGCAACTCGTTTCGTCGAAAATCGAGTTCGTATGAGAAAGTTATTGTGTTCTAATCGATTTGCTAAATAGGCGAAATTTGCAAAAAAATGCCCAATCACTGCACAGTCAACAATCCATACTACTAACATGCTAGGTGACTAGGCATGGTCAATGTGCTTAACAGTGAATCACATGTGGACAAGTGGCATCGTTTCATCTGGTTGTACAGGGGGTGTGTTGGTGCAATGTGATTGGTTTATTTATGGACCAATGGAATAATGGCACGTGGCAAGCCCGAAGGCCGTCATATGGCACCTCCCAAAGGCCTTGATAGTCTCGAAACAATTCAAAAAAAAATTGGTGGAAGTCAGGGTCGAACCCATGACCTTCGGCACATAGTCCATACACCTTAACCTCCTTTTCTACCGGGTGATCCTTACCCCATATGATTTTCGCATCAATTTAAATTTAAACGGTTATGGGGTTGGTGGTTAGGGGAGGGCCATCCCATAGGCCAAACCCTCCCCCATGTGAACACAAAAGTATTAACTGCAAACAATTTATGTTACCGCAGCGGATAGTCCATTATACAACTCTACGACGGTTAGTGGTTTCACATGTGAATGCAGAGGATGTGACACCAAACCGTTAGGCGGTGGGCTCCAAAACTGCAAGGTCACCACAAAATATGAGCACACTCTACCACTGGAGGTTACGGTTATTGCTAACTCCGGTGGATAATTTCAAAACCATCAAGGTTTTATGTGGCATGTGACCACTACACCGAAACTGTCGAGGTTTTGCTTAACACTAATTGCGGAATTAACAACAATCTGGGTTTAAAGAAATTAAGTTTAGTTCAATCTTAATTAACTCTGAGTTTATTCTGGCGGAAGTTTGGTGGTGCTACCAAATTCGGGCATGCCTCTAGATTTAGCATGGTAACTAGAGTCATTCTAGAATTAGAGGAGAAATTGTAGGAAAAGACTGTATGAGTCATAAAGAAGGCAATTTTCGACCAAATTGAGCTCAGGGAGAGGTGTTCTTGGCTAATTTGGGCTTTCTAAACACATTGGTGTGGGTATAAGGAGCCATAGATATTTGTAAAACATCATTTTTCTACATTGAGCTAATACAGAGGCCTAAGCCATGGAAGCTGGACGAAGGTGATGTAGCCCAGGAGGGGTGAACTCCTTCATCAAAAAACTATGTTAAAGTGTCTCTTTGATGATTTGTTGTAATTTGAATGTATGTTGTTCAATATTTGTTTTGAAGCTATTTTTATCATGAATGTCATTTTAAACTTAAGGAAATTTACCTATTTACATGCACAAACAACTAAGGAAACCCAGTACAAGAAGCAATAAGAAAGCACATGCTTAGAACTTTGTATTTTTAGCAAAGCAAAAAATAATCATATAAAAATAGATCAAGTTGGTATTAGAGGAAAGGTTGAATTTCTTGATTTCCTGACTTTATGCAATTAGGGTTTTAATGGTTGCAAAATTGTGATTCTTACAAGGTTAAAGTTGTAGAAAGGAGAAGGGAAGCTATTGGTAGAAACTCTTGAGTAATCGCTAGAGGAAGGAGAGCCATAAGGCCATAATCTCCACCACCCAAAGTTCCAATTCCAACTACACTTGAAACTCCTCAAGTTTTTCCTTCAACTGAGATTGAAGAGGTACAAGCAATACTAGTTTTTGCGCCCGAATCCACTTCCATTATGTCTGGAGAAAGAGAACCTGAAGGTCCTTCTTCAGAAGAGGAAGAATTCAAGAAATATTTCTTCACTTTAACTAAGATGGTTAAAGTCCTCTATGAAGAGAGGAACACTAGAATCGTTGGAGAGAGTGCTAAACCTCCAAATGGAGAAGGAGGCTCAAAGGACAAAAAAGATGAGGAGAAGGATTCCAAAGGGAATGGTGGAAATCCACCTCCATCTCCACCATCTTCATCATCTTCACCATCTCACACAGCATCATCTTCCACTACCACCACTGAGACTGCCCATACTCATCCAAAAACCCTAAAATGAATGACTCCATTACTTAAATTGGACATATAATTTGAACTTCCCATGTACAATGCAGAGGTGAATGCAGAAAAGTTGGACAATTGGATTTGATAGTTGGAGGTATACTACATAATTTATAACCTTCAAGAAGATGACATAAAAATCTAGTTAGCTTCACTGAGGCTAGAAGGAGATGCATTAGTATTGTCGGAAGAAAAGACTCAAGGGGAAATGAAAATTCATGGTAATATATCCATTACTTGGGTCGAATTTGTTTATGCAATTAAAATATAGTTTTATCCTCTAGCCTATATGAAAAAAGCCATTATGAGTTGGCAAAATTTTAGGCAGCTTAAAGGCCAAACAATCCAAGATTATACATAGAGTTTAGGAAAATGGATTTGTTATTAGGAGTGAATTTGAATTCCCAAGATACACTGCTGAAATATATTGGGGGTTTACATTCCTATTTGAAACATACTATTCTTATGTTCAATCCAAACAATTTAGATGAGGTATGTGTGCAAGCCACGCACCTTGAATCTAGAGGAAAGAACATTCAGGAAGAGGGTAGTAAGAGGAAGCCATTCAAGGGTAAGGAGAAAGAGAAGGGTGGAAAATGGAAGGGAAAGAAAAATGCAAGTGTGAATAAAGAAGGGGAGAAAATCACATGCAAACATTGTTCCAAAGAGGGGCATGATGAAGCCCACTGCTAGAAATTACATCCCGAATTAAGGCCTAAGAAACAAAATAATAAGGGAAAACAAAAGACGACTGCTACCACACAACATGACCTTGGTTCAGATTCTGGTGATGAGACCAAGATTTCAGCCATGGTTACAAAAGGAAAAGAAATTGTTGCAAGCACTAGTTCATCACATAGTCAAAACAACACTCCAAATGAAGAGTCAAGAATAGAGTTGTTTCATGTAAGAGTGATTTCAAATCATACAAAGATTGATGCATTATTTTATAGTGGATCACAATCAAACTTGATTTGATAAGACTTGGT